>PVJS01020574.1:8694-32547 GCA_004027185.1 Glis glis | reverse complement strand
CACACACACACACACACACACACACACACACACACAAAGCCATGTTAAGAATACCACTTGGATAGCCAGGCATGGTGGCGCACGCTTGTAATCCCAGTACTCGGGTTCAGGACCAGCCTCAGCTACTTAGTGAGACCCTGTTTCAAAATAAAGAATAAAAAAGAGGGCTGGGGGTGTAGCTCGGAGGTAAAATGCCTCTGGATTCCATCTCCAATACCAAAAAAAAAAAAGACTACCTCTTGGACAAGGCGTCAGGCACACACCTGTAATTCCTGCTACTTGGGAGGCTGAGGTGGGAGGATCGCAAATTGGAGGCCAACCTAGGCAACTTAGGGAGATCCTATCCCTGTCTCAAAAAAAAAAGAGCTGAGGTGAAGCTCAGTGGTAAAGTGCCCCTGGGTTTAATCTCTCATACAAAAACAAAATAAAACAAAACTTCCATGCTCAGGAAAACCTTGAAATATTAGATAGTAATAGCTAACTTTTGGGGATTCTTAACATGTGGCCGTCACTAAGTTGAGAGCTTTAAGGGCAGTATTTATTTCAAAAAGACATGATAATGAAAAAGTTCTGTGGACAAAAGAATTGGGGTGTCCAGATGGCATGGTCTTTCATGACCCTATCGCAAACCTTTCAAAGTTCCTATCATAAAGAAAGCTATTTTATTTTGCTCAACTCAGGCTGTCCAAATCTGACCAGGTGCTCTTTCTCTCCTGCAATTACATAGAAAATACTTTGAGAAACAATTGATTGAACCAAATTCAGCTGGCTTTGAGATATGCATTTAATGTCAATAAATTGACTAATGTTCAAGGTAGCATATATTAAGTTTTGAGGTGTCTTTTTTAACGTGTTGATTTTTCTAAAACCCTTAAAATGTTATTTATAAGTATTAAATATATATTATTCAGTTACCTGAAAATTTTAAATAAACACCATACTTTCTTCCATCTATTTTTTTCTTATCAGCCGATCCAGCTTAAATGCCAAAATGGAAGAGTGTGTTAAACTAAACTGTGAACAACCTTATGTGACTACAGCAATAATAAGCATCCCAACACCTCCAGTAACCACGCCAGAAGGAGATGACAGGCCAGAGTCTCCCGAGTATTCAGGAGGAAATATTGTCAGAGTGTCTGCTTTGTAAGACAATTGGAATACCTTTAAGAGAATTTGAGCCCCGGCTATGGAAAGAATCGCAATGTCGAAGACAGAAGAAACAATAAACCTCTTGCAGATTAAGAAAGCAAAGCAAGAAAGGTAGTAGTGAAACAAAAATAAATCTTCCAACCTCGAGGATGTGAACAAATCCACCAAATGGCATTTCTAGACAGAGTTTTGACCTGTTATACAGAGGAATATCCCGTGGCCCTTTGCCTTTGTGAATGAGCACAATGAAATGCCGCCTATCGATGCTTCTTATGATCAGAACTCTTTTTTAATAAAACAAATAAAATAAATCTTTGAACATATCGTTCCAGTTGAATGCAAAACAAAAAAATATGGAGAACATTTTGATAAAATTTTTTCCTGTTAAAACCATGAACATTGGCGATGATGAAGATAATTACATATGAAAAAAAACCACTTATGACACATTTGTATTGACTGAAGGAAACCATCATAATGCATGCTAGAATTCTTTGGAGCAGTGATCTCAGTTTCCTTATGTTGTCCTCAGAGTAGGCATGATAAACTATAACTGTAGAAAGGGGAAATCTCTGTGCACTTACAACAAGCTGATTGTTCATGTTCCATGGTGGGCCGTGCAAATAAACTCCTTTTAGAACTGCAGTATTTCTCATGGGGATGCTCACTAGTAATCTAAAGTGTTCAGATAGTTCAGCATTATTGTTTAACTTTGCACCTAGTTACTGTTACAACTGCAATAATTCACTGTACACCTGTTGTATCAGGAATCAGGATTTTTTTGTTGTTGTATTTTCCAGATCTTCATAGGTACAGTAAGAGCCACATGCATAGAAAAACTTCTGGTGTGGCCAGGTTTTAGGTGACTTTTTAATCCAAAACTACTATGTCCTACATGTCTTTCAGTAGTATTCTTTGGTCGGTCCGTTGTATTCCCGTGACCCAGTGCATTATCTGTTCCTGTATTTCTAGAGCACCTTTCTATTGGGTTTATCATCAGCGAGACTAATGTTGACTGTAGTTCAAGTGACTTTCCTACTTTTGTAGTTCCCCAAAAAAATGATCTTGTAAGTAGATTGTCATCAATCCCCTTGTCAAAAACTAGAGAAAAGGAGTTGACATCTATGAATTATCTCTAATGTCTTTGCTGTTTATGGAGAAGCCCAGATTCTGGCTATATCCATATATGTTTCATGAAAAGAATTGACTGGGACTAATATCACAGGATCGATGATCTTAGAATCTTACTTGATGTATTATTTATTTTGCTTTAGATCTTGAATACATTTTGAGAATACCTAATGTGAATTGAAATGCAGAGATAAACTGGTGTGCTTTTTGTAGCAATATTTGATGAAAGCACGCGGTCGAAGCCGTTCAGCAAGGCAGTACCGATTTATCTCCGAAAGGTTTCTGTGCATTGCAAGGCGCAACGTTCTCCACTAAATTGGGAGGACAGGAGTTTGATGATACAAAGCTGATTTCTATGTACATTTAAGTGAAAAGTCTTTATACCTTTTCACCCTTGAAGTATCTCAGCAGACGTGTCTGCACGTGACGGTGTAAAAAAGTTTTATGTCAAATGAAGTTTGTTCATTCCAAGCCACCACTGTAAGGAGTAAAGCTTAGTTTCTATACATGGAAAGAGTTAATAACTATCCCTTTATTATAGAGATTTTAAAATGCTTATCATTACTTATCATAAAAAGGAATTAACCCAGCCATTTTCAAGTAAAGCCAGACATATTTGCTTCCCATTTCTAGACTAGCTTCTAGGACAGTGCTATGAACACAGTAGCCCTTGATAAATATTTGTTCAGTGAAAGTAAGATAAACTCTACTGTGTCTTGGGAAGAACTGGCTTTATTCCTAGTATGTCTTTTAAAAAGTTACTAATCTTCCAGCAGTGTGAATATTAACAATTATATTAACACCTGCCTCTTGTCACTTTATGCTTCTAGAGCAAATATATAGTGAAAGTACTTGGATGGCATTTATTGAAAATCTTTTTAAAAAGTAGAATAAGGAAACTACAATCAGGAATACTTAAAGTCTTTTGATTCCCAATGAGAAGTTCTATTTTCATGTTCTGGCTATTAACATAAAAGAAAATGCAGTTAGGTTATTTTGGTTGATAATTCTGCATCCTCTTTTCATCTATCGTTTATCCAACATTATTAATTTCTTTAGACTTTTGGAAGTGAAAAAAACCTTTTTGATGTTTTAGGTGATTTAAAAATATACTGTGTTGGTGGTGAATGACTATTGATGACTGTGTTAAGTGCATCTGTATTGTAAGTGAAATGTAATTATTTCTGTGTACCATATGGAGTAACTAAGGTCATTGTTTTTGACAATTTTGTTTGAAATTCATATATCTTATTTCAAAGGATAGCATAATATCTGCATTATGCTGGAAAAAAATAGACCTTTGGAGAATACTTAAATAAAACATGTGCATGCTTGGACAGGACAACTTGTTGACTGCTGCTCTTTGTTCTTAGACTTCAATTTTTCCCCAAATCTAGGATGTGCCACACTCATAATGTTTGTGGGGAAATCTTGCAACACATGCAGACTCTAACTCAACACTTAAATCTAGTCGAACCTGGTGGAGACACTAGCTTTCTGCCAGCCATTGGAATTTTGGAAGAGACTTAAACAGAAAAATTAATGTCATTTAAGTAAAGCCAGCCCTGAACCTTATAGACATCTTAACCACCATACTTGGACCAAGCAAAGATAAGCTTTGAGGTTATAGCTTTGATCAGAACTCAATTAAGTTCTCAAACAATTTTTTTTCTATCTAGGAAAACAGGGTGATTTATTTATCTAGCTATATTTATGTATATGAATATTTATATTTGTGTGTATGAGTCTATATATATATAATGTTCAATGTATTATACACACATAGAATTTTATTCATTTATTTAAAATATGCACATACTGATGGTTTGTCTTTAATATCTTAGGTGGACAAAAAGTAAGGAAAGGTTAAATGCTTATTAAAAGAAAGAAAAAGACAAAGTAAATCATTTAATATAGAGACTGATTTAACTAGTGCTGTATACGATTCTCTCAGTGAATAGTCTATATTTTCTTGTGAATTCTTTTCCTTTACAGACTTTAATTTATTGAGGTAACCATCCTGCATTCAAAAGGTTCAACACACCTCCCTGTTCCTTCAGTTAGTCACAAGGTTGACTTGGAAATATCCTCCGGGGAATTATATTAGAATGCCTGCCAGCAACATTGCTCAAAAGAATTGAAAGGATTCTTGATAGCAAATAGATGGCTCCTCCGAGTCTCATAGGAAAGACATCTCCACTTCCCTGGAGTGTTACTATGGTGTTTGTTTTATTAACTTCCAGGTACAAGAATGGTTATTGCACTGTGTAAACGTCATCAGAATTTTCAACACAATTGTGTAGACACACTGCATTTTTCTACCAATTGTTTCTACCTCAACTAGTTGCATTTAGGGCAGTAAAAGTTTTTCCAAAGAGTCGATTTTGTGCTCCTAAGGAATTATTATTTTCGAACAGAAAGTTTGCTAAGACAACTATAAAATATATTTATCGCGAAGGTTTTTAGTCAGAAGTATTAGGTCCTCTGCTCTTTATTACCTTCCTTGTTTTCTACACCTTTCTCTTTGTTAGACGGCTGGTCAGAGCCAAAGCAACCCCATTTTGTGAAGGCTTTTTACCTACTGGAAAAGTCCCCCTACCTCACTTTCTAGAAATGTTCTCCATTTTGCTGAATGAAACTCCCCCATATCTTGTTTGGCACAGACTGCAAGGGACCTTTAGACAACTCCTTTCCTGCTTCAAGGACACACCTGTTTTCCTGCATTAGGTGCTACCCACCAGAATTTGAATTTCCCTCCCTATTAACCTATATAACCCCTCAGCCTATAAGCAGAGACAGGCTCCATCCTTTCCTGGAGACCCCCCACCCTGCAAGTTTTAGTTCAATAAAGCCTGTTCTGCCATAGAGCCCTCTCCCTCACTCTCCCTTCCCTCCCTCTGACCCCTTTCACTCTTCAAGTATTAATTATTCTCATTTCAGTCTCCTCCTCTCCCTAATCATTTTTCCCTCTGGTTTCTCTATGGCTCTTCACAGTATTTGCTACACTCTTTCCATCATGCCATTCAAATCCTCTTTCTGTAGACAGTGGTGCTATTTCCATTGTAGGGAGGGGTTCAGCACATGAATCCCTAACTACTTGGAGAATAAAGCTGACAAGAACACAAGATAAAACCCAAAAGGAGGCAGAGCTTCACCTTTATGGTTTGATCATGGTTAAAAAAAAAAAACTAACTTTTCCCCAAGTATCATCTACTCTGGTCACTCCTACTATATTTTTGGAGAACCCGAAAATGCTGTTAAAATCATTTTGCGGGAGGAATAACAATGATGCTGCGGTGAAACCTAACACCACACCTTGAATTAGTGCATCTGATAAGTCCTGTTGAAACACTCCAGAGAATGGGAGAACAGAGCAGTGCATCTAAAAAGAAAGTTTCTTCCTTATCAGAGGCACTCACTATCATCTGTGTCAATTCCAAAGGATGGAAATGTTGGAAGGCAGGTATTGAGTGGGTGGGTACCAAAGATTTGGAGAGAGATTTGGAGGAACCCTGGAAGACAAGGGTAAGGATGTTGATAAGGGCTACAAGATGGTAGAGAGGCATCCTGGGGTTGGATTCCAATTAATAATCCAGCATTTTTTATTTGGTTTGAATTAATTTAATTGCTTTGTTAGAGTTATGAATTGCAACACCTAAAGTTCTCTTTTAACCGATCATCAATTTTTAATAATCATGCACTGATAGATTGCTCAGATATTTCTCAGAGTCCCTGCACAACAGAGAACAGAACCCTAACATAACAGAATAAGGAACTTGTCCTAAGAAATGCAAAAGGAAATGAAACAATCAAGGTTTGAATGGACCTTGAATTGGGTGGATCTGTTAAATTTCCCAATAGGAGACACCTTCTTGGAATGACAGAAGATTTTATATCAGGAGATATGAACATTTTAAAAGTAAAAATATCATTACATCACAATTTTACATAGGACTTAATCTGAACTTACAATGTATTTTTATCCCCAGTTAACCTGATAAGAAACCAATGTACAAACCATGGAAGCAAAATGTACAAACCATAGAAGTAAAATCCTAATGCACCTTTTTCAATATCCAATTTCTTCAATAGATTCACAGTGAGCACAAAAAGGTAAAAACAATAATGACTGTTAACTTCACTGGGTCTTAAGTCATTGGGTCTTAAGTGTATGCTAGGCATTGTGATAATAACTTTACATGTACCAATCCATTAGGTCATTGTATTAACCGCATTTTCTTTGGAGAAAACTTTAACACAGGAAAATAATGACTCTGAATTTTCCTAATTTAGATAAGATAGCATTTTAAATAAAATCATGTATTTCAGTGATAAAGTTCTGTTGTGTAGAAACATTGATGCTATTGCTTCGTTGCAACTAAAGGAGAAATTAAAGGAATCAGTGGGAGGCACAGAGGGCAGCCTGGTTATATCCATGCTCCAGTGGTTGCAATGTCATCATGAAAGACAGTCAACTTTTCTTCCCATCTTCTTTCGTGAAAAATTTTTTCATACCCTGAAAAGTGTGCTGCTAGTAACTACTTTCTGATTGACTATTGGTAAATTAAAATAAAATGGAAACTAACTAGGAGATATATTGCTCTCCTAAGTGGCAAAGATTTTTTTCCAACAACTCTTTGTCAGTACAGCAAACAAACTGAGTTAATTTTCCAGTAATAGAGAGAATTATTTGCTAGAGTGTCCAACATCTCTCACCTACTCCCCTTTTTGAGCAAAGCCTGCCAAAACTTTCAAAGTTGTTGTTGAGGGCTAGAGTTATAGCCTGCAGCATCTAACTGGCTCAAATCTAAGTGCTGGAGGCCACTGATAATGGATTAACTATATTTTGGAATTAATGTGAATAACCATAATTCCCACCTTTTGTTATCTTTTGTATCTTCTTAAATTCTTTCAGGCAAACATTTCAGAGAATAACAACAAAGTACCTATTGGCATTTAATGCCACGTGCAAAATAAAGCGCAGAGAGATTCAAATTGACAAAATTACTGCATCATTTGGTATCCCAAATTAATATGGTACAATTAAAAATGTTCCTGGATTTTACCATTCTCACAAAGAATATGAAAATTTTTCTGTAGGTCACTGATATTTTTTATTTGTCCCTAATAAAATAAAAAGCTTCAATAAAAGTATAAATACCGACATTTGATTTATACAGAACTGTAGAAAATTTAATATACCTTTTAAAATGGTACTTGGGATATAACTACTTGCCATAAAACTTCTTCTTTGGGCTTCATAGTTTGCTTGTTTTATGCTCCAAAATAACACTGGCCTATTAATAACATCTCTTTACCTTCCACTTCAATCTTTCCTTTTCTACGACTAAAATGCAAAACGTGTTATTTGTTGTATTAATGTTGTGTCCAAAACTTCTTTTACATGAAAAATTAAGGTGTGATTATGGTTAAAAAGACATGAATGGGAGAATCATCTTATCGTTATTAAGTCCTGATAATAAATTACAAAAATCTTATATGACAAATTATAATTTTATAAAATTATAGGAAATTTATTATAAAATAATTAAACTTCTCCAAATTACCATACAGCATTATTAAAAACTCCTTCTGTTTTCTCTTTCAAAATTAGGACTACAAGCCGGGCGTGGTGGCGCATGCTTGTAATCCCAGTACTTTGGGAGGCAGAGACCGGAGGATCCGGGTTCGTGGCCAGCCTCAGCTCTCTCTCTCTCTCTCTCTCTCTCCTTAGTGAGGCCCTCCGCAACTTCGTGAGACCCGGTTTCAAAATAAAGTATAAAAAGTAGGGCCGGGGGCATAGCGCGGAGGTAGAACGCCCCTGCGTTCAATCCCCGGTACCGCAAAAAAAAAAAAAAAATTAGGACTACAGAGCACATAAACCCTAATATGAAATCATACTACACATATATGTATATATATGCCTCCAGTATCTAAAATATGCAAGAACTAACTAGTGAGAGAAACAGAACCATGGGTGACTGGAAGTACTAGAAACCAGTTATCATTTGAGAAACATGAAGTTTGAAAGACCAGAAGAAGTCCATATCATGTCAATTTCTTTGACTACCTTTCCTAGATTCAGTTCATTGGCAAAGACTCTTGAGAATTTAGTTAGATTTTGATGCAATTATTTGCTATTAGACATGGACTTATGAACTTTGTAGAATTATCTGAAATTAATTCAAGACATTCTCCCCATCACCTATATAAAATTATAATAAGCATATCAACCTAAATTGATACTGAATGTTAAAATGACTATAATGAACTAAATTTAGAAGACTAAGATTAAGGCCATCAGTCAAAAAGTGAGGATATCTTCAGTTTCAGTGTCTGAATACCCCTGACTCTGATAAAATATTTTTATAATTATTCATGACCATAGTCAAATTTTAAATACAAATGAACTTTAGAATTGCTATTATTTATTTCTAATTAGTTGTACTACCCCATCTCTTCTCACAACTAAGAGAAGAATATAGCTAATCCCCAAAATATATCATAAAATCTCAGCCTCAACAAATGGCATTTTACAATATAAGAGAAAGCCAAACAAATAAGCTAACTTAAGAATCTAATACATAACATTCCTCATAATTGAAGCAGGTAAAGTAATATAATAAAAATGTAAGTTCTTGGGAAATTTCTTGCATGTGAATTTCTATTTTAAACCATAGATTACCATATAATTTATGTAGATGTTTTATTATGAAATATCTTTTATGTCTCATATAAAGCTTAAAAAGGAAAACCTCAGAGGAAAGTGTGAACACATGTGTGTGCACACATGGTACACACACACATCAAGACAAGCAGGATGTAGAGTTCCATTTGTTTTACCGCTTGTTGAAAATAGAATTTTAATGAAATCCAGGGAAAAAGAACATTTTTGTAGTAGTTCTAGCTTGAATATTTTTTCCTTTGTCAATTGTAGAAATTATAATGTCTACACTTTTAAATGAATCTTCCTAAAGGGAGCTATCAAAAGTAGCATTCTTAGCATTACCAGCAGCATTATCTTTTTTTCTGCGACATAAATGCTGTAGAATACCTGATCCTGCACTAGCCAGTGCAAGGAAGAAATAGGATAACGGTGATTTTGCTTGTACACATGAAAAAGAGAAACTCATTGTTTATTAACCTGCAAATTGTTGAGAATCTTTGCTTCTTTAGGTTACCTTTTATGTAAGGCAACAGACATATTGTCTTAAAAATAAATCAGTTTATTAGGTAAATTTGTTTTCAACTTAAAGGTAAATATCTCTGATGATAGGGCTATGAAAAGCAAGCCATGTTAGTCAGCTTTTTCATTGCTGTGAACAAAATACCTGACAAGAACAACTTAGTGGAAGAAAGATTTTATTTGGCTCGATTTCAGAGGTTCAGTCCATGACCAGTTGAATCCAAGGCAAAAAACATCACATGGCGGAGGAAAGTTGCTCAGCTCATGGCAGTCAGGAAGTGGGGGCAGCCTGGGACAAGATACAATAGTCCTCAAAGCCACTTGCCCAGGGACCCACCTCCTCCAGCCCTGCCCCACCTCTAAACCTCTGCGTTAAGGACCATGCTTAAAACACATGAGCTTTGGGGAGGACATCTCAGACCCGAACCCGAAACACAAACTATCTTCTATTTTAGCATCATGCAATTAAAGGGGACACTAAGAATTTCAAATTCTTGTTTACAAAATGTATCCATGAGCTTCTATCCTATTCTCCTCCCTTCTCTTCAAATGGTTAAGCCACTTTCTTTGGGCTTTTTAACTTATAAGGATCACGAATGTGTACAAATCTATACCTCTAGCCCATATTAACCATCAATCATCATATATGTATGTAGAGAACTGAGGACAAACTAAGAGAAAGAAGACACATTCCCTCACAGGACAGCAATGCTAAGTGTACCCTGCATATGAAGCAGTGTGAGGTACAACTCAAGAAAGTTGTATACATCCCCTTAGTGAATGATATAAGGCCTCAGCTTCAAATTACATAAATTTTAGGAGATTTTCCAAAAACAAAGAGATTTTTTAAAGGAATGATCATATTGCATGAGTCCTTCGATAATGACTAAAATAGTACACAAAGGCTCATAATGAAACTCAGGTTGTATGGCCATCCTATTCATTCATTTTCTTTGTGAGCACACTGTAACTTCCAGCTGGGGTGGGATGATAACAAGGTCCTGCCCTCAGTGGTGTTTGTAGTCTACTTGTTGACTTGGACCCAAATCAGGCAGAAATATAATTAATTAAACAACCCAAGTTTGCAGTGAGATGAAGCCTGGGTAGAAATATATAAGGTGCTCAGGTCAGAAAAAAAAAGCCAAGCAAACAAACAAAAATAAAAATGGTCTGAAAAAAAAAGCAAGCAAGCATCCATGATCTGGGAAGCACTCATGTGTTTATCCTGGGAACCAATCGGTTGATACAGTAAAATTCACAGGTTTTAATTTTTTCTTTTCTATTGACTTATTTCAGGCTGTCTTATGATTTCAAACAAAAAACATTTCAATGTATTAAATAAATGAACAGCTTATCATTCTTGATTCTTATTTCTTTCCCTTTCATGACTAAGTGCCAAAATAAAGGCCTTTCAGTGAAAATGACAGCTAACATTGATTCATTAATCCACCAACATGAGTCGGTCTCTTCATTTCAATTCTCTACAACAACCATGCAAGCTGGTGCTGGGATAATCACTGTTGATTTGAGGGAACTGAAGCCCAGTAACTTTCCCAGGGCCACACCACTGCTAGACGATTAAAGAGATTCATACCCAGGTCTGACTGCAAAATCCCTCCACATCCCCCTCTAACATAGTCCTTCATTTTGTTAACAATTCAATTATACAATATTGCAGCTCTGCACAGCACACAATTCTAGATTTTATTACTTAAAAGCAAAATTTTGAGAATATCTTGGGACTACTTATACCTGAATTACAGGACTGCTAGTGTTTCAGCCCTGAGATGAGATAAATAGTATTTCTATCAGTCACATTTCATGTGTTTACTTTATTAGGCCAACAATTATTGATTAAGTACCTTATATGTGCCAGCTGTACTGTTAGACACTTGAGATAAGACCACTAACAAGACAAAGACAACCCCTGATATTACAGCATTTGCATTTAGTTAAGGAGACTATCATTAAGCAAATAAATGCAGAGATGTTTATAATTGCAAATGGTAGTTAACGTCACAATGGAAAATCATGGAGTACCACAAAAGAAAAAAACAGAGAGGTCCTCAGGTAAGTTTCAAAGTCTAGAAAAGTTCCCTTTGAAGAATAACAGTAATTAGAGCCCAAGAAAGAAATGGAAATGAGCCAAAAAGGGGAGGAAAACATTCCAGGAATGCTCTAGAGGAAAATTATAATCCGGTAGATCAAAACGCCCTTCTAATATTTGAAAGCCTGGTTAGGAGGCCTGGGCAGTTGAGCCACATTGAATGAAGGGAGTGGTGACTACAGATTAGAAAGTAGACAGGGTAGAGGACACGTATGAATTTATAGATGGTACCACATGAGGATATAGAACATGTCCTTCATCCATTGGGAAACCATGAAGAATTCTGAGCACCAAAGTGACATGATCCAATTTTTGCTTTTAAAAAACTCACTCTAGTCGCTACGGCTGAAGAATGAGTTGGGGAAAGGGGCATAAGAGGAAGCAGGGAGACCAATTTGGAAACCATTACAGTAACTCAGGTGAGATTTGAGATAGAGCTGATTTAAGGAGGTACCTGAGAGAACTGGGTGATTTAAGGGACACTTCCAAGTTAAAGTCAAAGAGAGTAGATAGTGATTGGCATTAGTATGAGCTATATCTAGGGAAGCTGTCAATTTCTGATTTAAGTAGCTGAGTGGAGGAAAGTGTCATTTGCTGAGATGATCAGGAATTCTGCTTTGAATATGTCCATAAATCATTTGAGAGGTGGCAAATAATAGAAATAAGAAGAAGAATTAATAAATACTTATTAAGTATTAACTGTATGTCAGGCACAGTTTCTAAGTGCCTCAGACATATTAATTCATTTATCATGAAATTACTGGAAAAGCCTTATGAAGTATATAGAGTACAGTTTATAGATAAAGAAGTAGGGGCATAGAAATGTCACATAATTTACCTAGGGTCACACAACAAATAAATTGCAAGACTAGAATTGAACCCCAGATTTTTGGCTCTGACTCCAAAGCCTGAAAACTTAACCATTCCTGTGAGTTCTTTTCTTGGCTTTAAGTAACCATTTAGTTGTAAGAGTACAGAGCCCAGGAGAGGATTTGAGAGTCATTCATTTGAGAATCAGCAGTGTAGAGAAGGTATTTATATCCTAAGGAATGGAATAAAGTGTGGAATAAGAGAAGGATCCCTGGAGTGAACCAGAAAGGGCAGGAAGAAGCCAGGAGAATGGTGCAGGATTTCTAGAAAAATCCAAGTGTCAACTCATAGAATTCTGCTGAAACACCTACCTAGGAAGGCATGAACTGAAAGAATCCAGGGCATTTGGCACCAGAGTGTTCATCATCCAACTGAGCAAAAGCACGTGATGTGACACCTAGACTGGATTAGAGAAGCTCGCTGTAGAAAACATTCCTGAGCTGCCTGGCTCTGAGTGCAGCTCAGAGACAACAGGATTTCAAAAGGGGACGCTGGCATGGAAGGGGGTGGATTTTCTATTTTCTCAACTTAGTAGGATATAAAATAGCATGTTCAAATCTTGGTTAGAAAGAAATCTGTGATCTAGAAAAGGGAAGGTTGAAGTTGCAGGAAAGAGGAGAAATAGAAAAAATGAAGTCTAAGAAAGGGAGGACATGGCATTGGAGGAAAGAAAGGCAGAAGGAAGAGGCCCTGGGGCCAGCATCACAGAGGCACATACAGGCACCCTGCCGAAGGGTTTCCTGTGTGGCTACATGTGACAGAACATGAAATAGTCCCTGACTGTGCCTTCTTGCTATCCACTGCTTGTTCCTACCAGGGGGTGACTCTGTCTACTGGGAAAAAAAGAATGTCCTTTCACTATTGTAAATAAAAGGAGAAATGACCTCAAAACTAAACAGCACTGAGAAGCCTCTGAAGTACAGAACCATACCAGGCCCCAAAGGGACTAGGCAAAACTTGGGAACCAACTGCTGACCTCTTCACTCCCTAATGCTGCCCAGTCCCTATGGATGAGGGAGAGTCACAGTGATCCATGAAGATAACCCAGGACACATCACCGCAGCTGGTAAGCCGCTCAACAACAACCCCACAACCCGTGTGTTCAGGAGTTTCCTTCCCTGAGAACTTTACCTGCATTCTTCTCTCTGGTTGTTGTCAGAAAGGCTGGAAGGAACACAATCTAATTATAATGATTCACACAAAGATACAGATGGCTAAGCAACTCTCAGGGTATTTGCAATTGACAGGAGACCACTTAAACTTAATGAATCTCCAGAGAAATAGAAATATTGAGAGCACAGATATCTGTAGTCCCTGAGTATTCTCAAGGGCGCTGTCTATCCTGCCAGTTCTAAGCTGCCTCTCAGGGTGGCCTTTTATACACAGGAGCATGCCAGATACACACAACTTGAGGTGCACACACGTGTACGCACATACTCAAGACACGAGCTCAGACAGGCACTAAAATCAATGCACACAGCATGCACATAACAGACATAGCCACACAAACACCCACAGACACAGATACACATGCACACATAGTGTGTGCTAATGGTGAAGACCATTATTGGTAACTCGTTGGCAAGGACAAGTAAAAAATTCTAAGTCAGAGCAAAGAGTTTGTATTGATTATTCTAACTTGAATAAAACGCCACAAAGAATTTTAAATGGAGGAATGGCATGAACTGATTTCATTTTTCAGGATACCACCACTGCTGTACGGAGAATACTCACAGGGACCAAAGAAAAAGGAAGGGAGGGAGGGAGGAAGGGAGAGAGGGAAGGAGAAGGAAACCTATTTGGAGGCAATTAAAATGGTCCAGGTAAGAAAGAAAGGTAGGTTGGGTCAGAGTAGTAACAGTAGAGATGGAGAAACCTTGGTAGATTCAGGTAAAATATTAAAAGAAGTAATGACAAGACCGACCTAGGGATTAGATATGAGATAAGGAAGAGTTTAAACAAGTAGGTAGATTTACTAAAAAGGAGAAGGCTGGGAGGAAGCAGGGGGAGTCAAGAGTTCTCTTTCAGCAGGGGTACTTTTTAAATTGATGTGCTCTATGGGGCGATGTCAAGGAGCAGCTGGATATATAAAACCAAAATTGAAAGGAGAGATCAGGGCTGAAGATAGAAATCTAAGAGTTATGAGAGTAGGGATGGTGTGTAAAGCAGGGTATTGGATGAAGTTGTAAGGTGAGAGTGTACATAAAGAAGAGGCCGGGGCAGATGGGAGCCTCCAGTCTTCAAAGGCATACAGAGGAGGAGGGGTAGCAAAGAAAATAGAAGGGACTATCAGTGAAGGACCAGAAATAGCAAGAGAGCTTTTATCTGTCTTTTTTTTTTATCAGCTTTACTAGTGTGTGAACCAGCAGAAAGGGAATAAATCTCCTTTATGTGCTTTCTGTTCTTGCAAAAACTGAGAATTGGGGCAAGGCGAGGTTTTAAAGCCATGTCCACAAATTCTTTGATGCACCTCCAGCCAAGAAATGGAGCTTCGTTTCCCTTGCCTGTGCATGGGTTGCATAGAATGACTCACTTCTAATTAATTGAATCTGGCAGTAGTATGGGATATTGCTTCAAGATTAGATTATAGGAAGACTGCAGTTTCCATCTTGGGTGTTCTTTATTGCACACACACACTCTCTTGCTAGTTCTCTCCGGGATGACTGGTGCTGAGGTGAGCTAGCTGCTAGGTAGTGAGGTGTGTTCCATGTGGAGAAGAACGGAGAGCCCCAACCAATAGTCAGAATCGACTTGCTCACCATCTGAGAAAACCAACCTGGAAGTGGATCTGTCAGGCACAGCTGACCCTCTAGGTGACCACAGCCTCATTCAACATCTTTCCTGTATATTCCCTAGAAACCTGAACCAGAATCGTCCAGCCAATGGCTGCCAGAAACTGTGAGGAGAATGTGTGTTGTTTGATGCTGCTGAGTTTTGGGGTAATATGTTAAAAGCAATGGAGGATGAACTTATCAGTACAATGGAGACAGAGAACGCCATGTGTAATAAGCTTTCCTTGATGTTCTTATTGCTTTACCCCAAAAAGAAAAAAAAAATAAAGTCGAATCTGAGCTGGGCAGGGTGGCACATGCCTGTAATCCCAGTATTTGAAGGCTGAGATAGCCCCACAGTTTCAAGACCAGCCTCAACAATTTAGTGAGGACCTCAGCAACTTGGCAAGACCCTGTTTTCAAAATAGGGTTAGGGGTGTAGCTTGAAAATAGAATGTCCCTGGGTTCAATCCTTAGTTACACACACACACACAGACACACAGACACACACACACACACACACACCAAAAAAAAAGTCAGCCAGAAGAGGTGTCACGAGCCTGTAATCCTAATATTTGGGAGGCTGACAGGAGGATAGCAGGTTCAAGGCCAGTCTCAGCCACTTAGTGAGACCCTCAGCAACTTAGTAAGACCCTGTTTCAAAATAAAAAATAAAATAGGGCTGGGGGTGTGGTTTGGAGGTAGAACACCCTTTGGTTCAATCCTCAACACACACGCACACACACACACACACACACACACATACAAACACACACGAGAAAATCAAATCTGGTAAGAATATTAGGAGAGAGTGGTATTGATATCATCTCTTTTCTTCCAACAGAAATGAGATCTTGTGGCATGGATCCATGCATGGCTAACACTTTCCACTTCAGCTATTTTGGTCAAAGCACTGCCTACCTCGAGTAGTATTTCTTAACCAGTATTTCTGGTAAAGAAACATGACCCCTAAAGGTTAGTTCCAATGTATTATGGGCTTGATAAAGAATTCCCAAAGGGAATTACCTGAAATCCCATCAATCTGTCTGAAATTGTACGGTCAAGACCAGGATAAATTGTAGAGAATAAAGAACGAAGAGGCCATAGTGTAAAGGGAAGGTACCAGAAACCGAGGCTGTGCTACCTGACTGTGAGACCTTGGAGATTTATCCAGACTTTTGAGCCTCAGTGTCTACATCTCTAAGATGAAGTTCTGCCTCATAGATGAAGGAGAGAGTTAAATAAAATGAAGCCCGTGAAAGCCCTTTTAACTCACAAGGTTTTAGGACGATTACCCAGGCTGTCCCTGCCTACTTACTCCCTTACTGGTGTGCGGATGCAGAATATGGATAGAGCCCAGTGACTCAGGTGGAGGATAGAAATCATTTCCTCGGATGATCCTGAATGTTCCTTTTTCAAATTGTTCACATATTGTATGAGCTCAGGACTTCTTACTACAAAGCACACATTTTCACCTAGGTATCTCCATACAGCTGATTTACCTGATTCAGCTATTCTTGTATTTTACTTTTCTAAGTGATGATTAAGAGCTTGCTCTTTCTCCTCATTGATAATTCTTGCTATGAACTCTTTCTGTATTAAAGACCCAGAAGATCCCAGAAACTATCTGAACCCGAATCAGGATAGCTGGCATTTTTCAGCTTCAGTATCTACTTTCATTTCTGTCTATTGAAATCATTGAAAAGGACGATGCTAATCATAGCAGCCAATTGTAAGCAGATAATCAAATTCAAGGTGACTTTCTCACATAAAACCCACACTTTGAGAAACGCTTTACAAATGAAAAGTGCTAATCAAAATATACATTCTCATTGTTAGTTATCGAGGTAACTGTAGTACCAGACTTAAGCTTTTCATTTCCTATGCTTCCTCCTCTCCTAACTTTTAATAGAGGTAAGGCAGGCATGCCGAGTGCAAGCTGCAGGTCTCCAGGAAGAGGTCAATAAAACCGTCAAACTGGCTTAACTAGTCAAAGAATCATGCATAATTAGCATCTCTTAAAGAATTAAATTAGGAACAAATTTTATTTATTATATAAATCCCCCTTTGTCTTTGTCTTCTTAGAAACCGTGGGAGGGGGACAGGGGACATGGGTATTGCTAGGGATCAAACCCAGGACCTACCTCATGTGAGGCAAGAGTTTTCCCACTGAGCTGTGCTCCCAGCAGAGAAGCTATTTTTTAAAAAATTAATTCTCTTTTAAGGGTCTTTATTTTACAAATCACTTTTTAAAACTTCAGCCAATTTTTTGTAATGTGATCTGTATTACAAACATATTTAGGAACAACTGATAGATGAATCTCAATTGTTTAGATTGTTAAAATATTTTAATATGAAATATTTTGAAAACACGGAAAGGTAGAGAGAATAAACAAGCATTTGTGTTCACACCACCAAGATCCAACAAATGTTAATGTTTTGTCTTGTTTCGGATATGTCTATTATTTTTAAGAAATGAAGCATAGCCATTACAAGAGAAGCTTTCCTGGTTCCAGTTCCCTTCTTCCCTTCTGCAGACAGACATTATCCCGAAATTTGCATGTTATAGTGTCCATTTGTGTTTTCTTACTTGTTCTGTATATGTATGTATGCAAATTGAACGAAGTTGAAATGTCAGACTATGTTTGGTATATTGTAGATGAAGGGATTTAAAGGCTAAAGGAAATAGGAATTTGAAGTGAATTTATCATGTGGACTGAAGGAAAAAAATATACACTTTTGTTTTTACTCTCACGCAATGCAACTCTGGTCACTAGATTTGGGGGGATTTTTCCCCACACATAACCAAACAATTCTCAGTGGGCCCTATCTGGGTGTCCTATGATTTAACATAATTCTGATCCTATCTACCTGGAGTTAGCATCAGATCTTACAGATGAGGGGCTTAATCCCACAAAACCACCCCCACTTCAGGTGCCAGTTGCCAGCCCCAGGTTGTGACCTATGCTTCTTACCAACCAGCTATAAGTTAGGAGTTTCCACAAAACCCTCTTTGGGCCCAATTAATTTGTTAGCATGCCTTATAGAACTCAGGAAAACACTTTACTTAAATGTACCCAATATAAAGGATATTACAAATGCTACAGATGATCAGCTCAATGGAAGATGCATATGGCGTGGCAGGGGAAAAGGATGCAGGGCTTCCATGCCTTCTTTGGGGGCATGCACTCAAGACACTGCAAATGTTTAACAATACAAAACCTCTCCAGACTCAGTCATTTGAGGCTTTTGTGGAGGCTTCATTAGGTCGGCATGACTGGTTAAACCATTGGCCAATGACGATCAACTCAACCTTCAGCCTTGTACCTTCCCCTGGAGGTTGGAAGGAGGTAGGACTGAAAGTGCCAACCCTCTAGTCACATGGTTGAGTCCCCTGACAACCAGCTACCCATCCTAAAGATATCCAACCCCCTCAGCTACCGGGCATCTCAATAGCATACAAAAAGAAACCACTTTGGAGATGCCAAGGATTTTAGGAGGTCTGTGCCAGGAACCAGGCTCAAAGAGCAAGCGTTAGTACAAAAGATTCTCCTAGTGGCTTTGTCTATAAGGGTGTTAAGAGGCCTGTCTCAGGAACTGGGGGCAAAGACCAGTATATATTGTTTATATTTATAAGAAATATATGTATTTCAGGCCGGGCGTGGTGGCGCACGCTTGTAATCTCAGTATTTGGGAGGCGGAGACCGGTGGATCTGGGTTCGCATCCATCCTCAGCTCGCTCTCTCTCTCTCTCTCTCTCTCTCTTTCTCTCTGTCTCTCTCCCTGTCTCTCTCTCTCTACCTAATGAGGCCCTCTGCAACTTCGTGAGACCCGGTTTCAAAATAAAGTATAAAAAAATAGGGCCGGGGGTGTAGCGCGGAGGTAGAACGCCCCTGGTACTGCCAAAAAAATAATATGTATTTCTTATCACTGTTACCCACTTGCCCACCCAAAAGTGTGCCCAGAGAACATTACTTTTAACCAGTGCATTGAGAAATATACTGGTAAGAAAAGAATTAACATCTTAGAAAAGTTCAGTATATTTCACAGCAGTGATGATGCTGACAGATGATCCCAATGAAATGGGCTGGCTGATTTCCCAATCTTAGGGGACAGCTAGAGGTGATTGCCAAAACAGGCAACAGGACTAGAGCTAACTAAAATACCTTGACCACAGACATCACTGGCAGTGGCTAATTGATTATGGTGTTCTTAACTCTTTGAACCATGTATCATATAAGAAAAAAACTGAGAAATTTCTTTCTTGAGAAAAGATATATCAATATGATGACGAATCACAATTTCTCACTCGTTCCAAGATTCAAGACATTTCACAGACACAAACCCCTTCAATGAAAGGTGGACCAGGTACCCTAAAGAATACCTCCTGACACCACAAGGTTGCATAAGTCTTCTTCCTTAAACTCCCCAAAAGGTCCCTATAGTCATTTTCTTTTGTAGCTGTGCACAGAACAAGGAGAAATAGATTCTTCAGAGATGATTGAACTGGCTTGGAGCTATCACAACTTTCTATAGATCCTACATATCAGGATGGCATCGGTGTGGTCCAGGAGTGAGAGTGAATGTGTATGGTGCTGAGAAAGTAGAAACAATATGTTGTAATGCAGAGAAAATAATACAAAAGTTAGAGTTCATCTCACAGTGAACTGAGTGGGTCTGTGAACACACCTGTGCAGTTTCTGGGTGTGAACAGTACCTTCCACAAGAGGAAGCAAGCCCACCTTAGCTCTTGGGTCTATGGAGTAAGGGCTTTTAGGCAGGAAGGATCACTGTTTCCTACTTTGGTTTCTTTCTTCTCAACCATGCTGCAACCATAATACTTCACGTTATCCTTACTTAATTTCTTTATTCAGACCTCCCTCAGTCTATACTGAATGCAGTACATGGGTACATTTGGCAATTATGGCTTTACTGATAAAAATCCATCTGGGATTCTCTGTATCCTCAGTATAAAGCTCAAAATTCTCATGCTATGAGGCCTTCTATTATCTGCCCCAATCTAATTTTGTGTTTGTTTTAGTCAGATTTTGTCACTGTGACCAAAATACCTGACCAGCACAACTTAGAGAAGGAAATGTTTATTTGAGATCATGGCTTCAGAGATTTAGCCCATAGTCACTGATTCAGAGGCAGAAACTGAAGCGGCAAGGCGGTGACTGCAAAAGCTGCTCTCAGTCATGGTGCCTGGAAGTAGACAGAGCAAGAGGAGGGGACTAGGCCACATTTCTGGTGGCCAATCTCCTCCAGCCAGGCCCCACCTCTGAACCCTGCTTTATAGGGACCATGCTTTCAACACATGAGCTTTGGGGGGCATTCTAGACCCAAACCATGACAGAAATTGTATCTCCTTTGTTTTCTTCAGTCAGAATGGGTTCCTCCCTGTACTGGACATAACTGTGCTAATGCCTAACTCTTTTACTTATTTATAATTATCCTAACCTGAAACATCCTTCTGACCTATCTTCTAAGGTCTGCCAAAACTTCAGATTGCTTTGATGTCTTGCTTTCTGTGAAATCCTTTACCTGTACCACATATCTTTTTATTTAGCCTTATATCATTTTTGAGTGTTTTCATTCAATTCATACACTGAGTACCTTCACGGTTTCAGAATCTGGGTCAGGCACTAGTTAACTACTCTGTGTGCATCTGCCAGATCTCTCTAAGCTGCAAGCTCTGTGAGGCAGGGATTCTATTTTACATTTTTTTCTCCCACCTTCACAGTGTCCAGCCCAACTTACTCTATGTAGCAGATGCTTAATACTTCTTCCTGAATTGAATTGGTCTCAAACTTGGCAAGAGCAAATAAGAAGATGAATTCAAGGAAAACCAGGAAAGAATAGAAAGGAATTAGGAATTATCATTAGAATCTGATTCTCAGCTTGATTCCTATTCAACCTCAAGCAGAATAATAGCAGAGCCTTCACCACTACTATTTTCTACTTCAAGTTTTGCCAGAGCACAGCTTTCCAGAGGGAAATACATTTTTAAGCTATGGCTGTGTGGAGAAGTTAACAACACAAAGGCAGTTACGTTCTGACATGTTTAGTCCATAATATATAAAAGGTAATAGCCCAAGGCTTAATTTTAAATTCTGGAAAATGCATCTATGTTTTTCTCTTCAACTGTTCCACCTACATTACCCTGCCCTTTGATGATCTTGTGACCACTGGATTATAAAACAAAGGGAAGTAGATGGGCACAATAGCATGTGCTGATAGTTCCAGCTACTCAGGAGACTGAAGTAGTGTGTTAGTTTTTTTTTTTCATGTCTATGACCAAAATACCTGACAAGAACAACTTAAAGGAGGAAAGGTTTATATGACTCATGGTTTCAGAAGTTCAGACCCTGATCAGCTGGCTCCAAGGCAAACATAGGGCAGCAGGGTGTGGCAGAGAAAAGCTGCAGGACCATGGCAGCCAGGAAGAAGAGAGAGAGAGGAAAATAGTCCTCAAGACCACGCCCTCAGGGATTCATCTCCTCCAGCCATGCCCACCTCTGCACCTACCTGTAATGGGGTCCATGCTTTAAGCACATTAGTTTTTTGGGGGACATTCCAAACCCAAACCATAATAGGCAGGAAGATCACTTGAGCTAAGGAGTTCAAGGCCAGTCTGCACAATGTAGGGAGACCCCATCTCAAAAACAAACAAAAAAAACAACAAAAACAGAGAAAAATTCCTTCTGCCCTAAGTAATGGATACTTGCTTTCTTTCCAAATAGATCAAAGAATATTATTTATAATCCTGTCCAATTAATCAATTGTTCCTTTAATAATTAGGAGGAAGATATCCTGGGAGCACAGTGTAGACATCCTTGGTGGGAGAAGCATGAGATGCCTGAGCAATGGAGGAGGCAGCACATTGACTGCCTAGCTTGCTGAATCATTGTTGCAAGTCCCTAGCAGATCATTCTCAAGAGCAAGCTCAGCATTTGATTTGTCTAGCTCTGCCCAGGTGAAATTATCTGAAATAGGAAAAATATAGTCAAGTCCTATGAAGTACTGTCTAGTAGATACTAAGACTATTCAATGCTTCAAATGGTTACTGAAGGAGGAGTACCAGCAAAATTCAGGTCAGGACTGAGAAGATCCAGTTAAAGGAGGAGCAACATAGGAAGAGAAATTAAGTCCAAACAGGCAAGTGGGGACCTGGCCTATGGGAGAGTGGGGCTCAGACACTATCAGAGTTGAGACACCTCTTAAATTACCTGGCAAGCCCATGACAGTATGGCTTTGTTGATCTCTGTTCATCTGTTTCACCCAAGTACTTTTATGAAATCATTAAGAAATAAAATTGGTTTTGACACTTAAGGAAGATTATAACATAAATATAGATTATAACCTGCTTCAAAAATCTCCATTGAGGCAACCCAAAATTAAGAAGATGTGAGGACTGGGGATGTAGCTCAGTGGTAGAGTATATGCTTAGCATTTGTGAAGTCCCGGGTTCCATCCCCAGGACCAAAAAGGAAAAAAAAAAGGAATTAAGGAATTATGGAAGATTTTATTTTCCAAATATGGCCACATCTTCTATTCTGTATCCTCTTCTGGAAAGATGCTCTCCCCCTCACCAGAAGGTCAGAGTCTAATTCTCTCTTCTTTCTCTTCTCTTCTCTTCTCTTCTCTTCTCTTCTCTTCTCTTCTCTTCTCTTCTTTTCTCCTCTCTCTCTCTCTCTCTCTCTCTCTTTCTCTCTCTCTCTCTCTCTCCTCTGTAGCTCTAGGGATTGAACCCAAGGGCATTGTACCTCTGAGCCATACCCCAGCCCTCTTTATTTTTTGTTTTGAAACAGGGTCTCCCTAGATTGCTGAGAGTCTTGCTACTTGCTGACTGGTTTCGACCTGTGATCCTCCTATCTCAACCTCCCAAGTACTGGGATTACAGGCATGTGCCACCATGCCCAGCTTACTTCCCCTTCTCTTCAATCTGGATAGGCTGGTGACTGTGTAATCAGGAGAACATAATGGAAAAGATGCTGCTGACTCTCAAGACTAGGTTATAAGAGGAAAGGCAACTTTAAAGTGGTGAGCTGAAACATCAGTGCTAGAAGCTAACTCAACAATGCCTATCGGGATTTGAGACAAACTATTTATGACTCAAGAATGTACAGAAAAGAATGGAAACCAAATTACCAGACTAATGCATGCATATCTATGTTTATAGCTGCACAATTCACAATTGCCAAACCATAGAACCAGCCAAGATGTCCATCAACAGATGAATGGATTACAAGACTATGGGATAGGTACACAATGGAATTTTATGCAGCCATCAAGAAGAACAAAATTACATCATTTGCAGGGAAATAGATGGAATTAGAGAACATTATGCTTAGTGAGATTAGTCAGTCACAAAAAGTGAAAAGTCGGATGCTCTCCCTAATATGCGGAAGCTAGGGAGAATAGGGTATAGGAGGGACTCCAGACAAAGATGGAGAAAATCTCAGATGAGTAAAGAAGGCAACCTAACTGAGGGAGATGGGAGGGGGGAAGAGGGAAACACCCTAATGCTCAGGATGTACATACACAAATATATCAAGTCCACTATTATGCTGAGCAGAAGAAGGAGGGAAGGGGGAGGAAATGGGGGTGGGAATTGGGGGAGGGCTAATTGACCGATG
>PVJS01020573.1:10363-32545 GCA_004027185.1 Glis glis | reverse complement strand
TTCAGCTGGGGCAGTTGGCTGCTAGGGTGGGGGGGGGAGGAAGGAGCAGAGCTGGCAAGGGAGGGGGCCTGTTGCCATGGCGGCGGGCACGGCAGGGGCACAGTCTGCTGGCACTTGGAGCTCTGGGCATGGTAGGGGGCTGACTGAGGGGGGAAAAGGGGGGCGATGAAGAAGCCGTGCCCCTGCCCTTGGGGCTCTACCAGGAAGAAAGTTTCCAGAGAGCAGCTGGGAGATGCTGGGAGTGGAGCTCGGCTCTGGGCCCGGCCCGACCCCACGGAGGCCACCAGGGGGGCACCCTTCTCCAGGTCGCCTGTGCCAGCCAAGGTTCCCACCTGTGCCTCAAGCTGGCCCCCGGGGAAGCTTCTTCTCTGTCCTCTCCAGTCTAGCTGAAGATCCCGCATGCTACTGCTGCCGCCGCAGCTTCTGCTTGCAGGGGAGCAGCAAGATTGTGAATTCAGGATCTGTAATCCTAACGCAGAGCCCAGGCCTACCGGGCTCCAGTTGCCAAGGAGACGGCGGGTCAGAGGGCAGTGCGGGGCGCCCGCTCCTCCAAGTCAGAATCCCAATTGTTAAAGCCCAAGAATAAACAGCTGAAGCGGCCGTGGGGGGGCCGGGAGGGGGGCTGAGGTCTGCATCGGCTCAGTGTGGTGTTGTCAAGCGAGATGTCACTAATTGTCTGAAGGAACGGGCTGAGGCAGCTCTTAACTGCTTCTGTGCCACCGGAGACACCTTGGCTGCCTGGCCTCATCCCTGGGGCTTCCCAGCATTCCAGTGGGCCAGCTTGTTGGTGGGGGCAGTGCTGGCCCAGCATTATCCCTGCCTCCCTTGCACGGAACCCCCACATACTTTGGCTCCCAACATTCCTCTTTGCCCAACTTGGAACCTCCCACCTGCAAGCTAAATCTTTATGTCCCTAGAACCAGTACCCCTCCACTGTGTCACTGGGCCCACAATACTGTAGTCCAGAACTGTCCCCTTTGGCCCACAAAAGCCCTTCCAGCTCCCCCGACATGTTTGCCCAGAAGTCGGAGGTGCTAGAACAAGACACGTGGGTTGCAAAGGAAGACAGACCTAGGGTTCTTTTGATCTTTGCTGGGAGGGTAGGAGCTGGGCAGAGACCCTTCTGTGGGGAAAGGGATGGTCTCCAGCAATCCTCCGGGCAACGGCCTACTCTAAGTCACACCCGAGCCAAGGTCTGAAGGGGGCCAGGAGCCCTGGTTTTTAGCTTTGATTGTTCCACCTGCTATGTGACTTTGGACACGGTATTTTCCCTCCACGGTCCTGTCTCCTCATTTGTCAGCTATCCTAAACATTTAGTAGTGCCTCCTCTGAGTTGGGCTATGTCTGTAACCCCTGCCCAGAGGAACTCCCAGTCCTGTGGGTGAGAAGGACTCAACACAAGGTAGAAAGCCCACGGAGATGCATCAGTAAGACGTTTCATGAACAACACAGCAGCGTCTGGTGCACAGCCGGCTGCTCAGTGGATGGAGGCTGGTGTTGGAGGTCCTGCTACTGCCCTGATCACAGAGAGCCACTAAAAACCTGAAGGTAAAATCGGGAAAAGATGGGAGGGTCGGTTCTGGAAAGGCTTCCTGCAAAAAGTAGTACTCAACAAGATTCGGACAGGTGGGCAAGAAGGTAGAGCAGTCTAGGAGGTCTCAGGGGCAGCTGAGCGCTGGGTCTCAGGGTCGCAGGCTGTCTCTCCAGAGCAGGAAGGACGAGGCCTTCAACGGTCTCCCCGCCCCAGGGCTGGCCCAGCCTCCCCTTGCACCTCCCGCGGACTCCACCCACTGCATGTCCCCGACACGGTAGCTGTGGCGGCCAGGAGGCGGGCCGCCCGCAGGCGGGGCTCCTGGAGATTGGTAGCACCTGGGTGACGTCACAGGGGCGGGGCATCCTCAGACACGCCTCTGCTTCCGACCCCCTTCCCCACGCCCTCAGTGCGGTCCCTGGGAGGGGGCGCTCGGACTGCCGCACCCTCAGGTGGGGGCCGAGGCGGGCCAGGGCGCTGCCCGTGGGCGGGGAACTGGGCGCGGAAACAGGGGATCCCCCAGAGAGGGCCCGGCCCAGCCGGGGGCTGGACGCGTACAAAAGGCGACTTGTTCTTTCTCGGGATGCCTGCGCCTTCTCAAACATACCTACAGCTGCACTCCGGGGACAGCTACACCCACACAGCCACACCAAGCTTGCCAGGATGGGGAGTGGGGGGCTGTCGCCAGCTCCAGAGGTGGGTGGTGGGATCAGCCGGTCCCGAACCACCCCCTGCCACACTCAACACCACATCCCACCCCAAGTCACCTGGACACCCCCACAGCCTCATGCACAGCCCTGGGGACACTGACCCAGTCCCATTCTTAAAACTACACTCTCCCTCATACTTAATGTCTATGGCTTCCCAATTCCTGCTCTGGAACTGCCAGCTGCAATCCAGGCTCCAGTGTGTCACCTAATATGGCTTATTACCATTACCCCTCCCTCCCCCAGCGCTGGGCATCGAACCCAGGGCCTGGCACATGCTGGGCAAGCACTCTACAACTGAGCTACACCCCAGCCCAGCTACCATTACTTTTTACTAAGCACCTACTCTGTGCAATCCTCATAATTACCCTACATGGTAGGTACTCTTTGTTTTACTTTGTGAATGGAGCAACAGATACTTGGGGTCAAAAGCTTGCCTAAGGTAGAGGCCAGGATTTGAGCCCAGTTCAAGCTTGACTTTAGAGTCCACGGTCTCTCACAGGCTATCATCTCCACCTCCCATCATACCATCTCATACCCCAGAACCCCACCACACACACAACCAGACAGCAAATCACCTCTGTCCAGGTGTAATTTACCCCAAATGCATCTCTCTCCCTTTTTTTTTTTTTTGGTACTGGGGGTTGAACCCAGGGGCATTCTACCTCTGAGCTACACCCCCAGCCTTATTTTATTTTTACTTTGAAACAGGGTCTCACTAGGTTGATGAGAATCTCACTCCTTGCTGAGGCTGTCTTCGAACCTGTGATCCTCCTATCTCAGCCTCCCAAGTACTGGGATTACAAGCAAGCGCCATCACGCCCAGATACCCCAAATAAATCTCAATGTCACAGACTAGTACCAGATGGCCGCTCTCACTAATCAGACGGTATGTGTGTTGGGGGGAGCAGCTCCTGCCCCTAAGCTTTCCCCCCATCCCATGCTGGCTCTTGGAGTCATTATAAATGGGGCCCAGAATGGGAGCAGGGCCAGAAGAGGCTACCTCTAACCTTTCCCGCAGGTTTACCTCCACCTCTCCTGACCCAGGGATGACAAAGCACTGCCATATTGGTTGGGGCGCCTGGCTTGCAACTCTTCCTGACCCCATGGGTCTGGACCCTCCTCTAGCCCACAACCCCTGCTGAGAACAAGTCGAAACAAACTCCTTCCTGGGGATGTCAAAGCACCTTTCCTGGTGGTGTCGGCTCTGTGATCCCCAGAGCCTGGCTAGGGAGAAGGATCGAGTTACTCTTTCCCCAGCTGTGCTTGGACTCCTTGGGGCTGACCTTTCACCTCATCCAGGCCAGGACCCAAAGGGGGCCAGAGTCCTGCCCTCACCTCCTGTTAACCCTCTGCATTCTTCACTTTTTATTTCTGGGCCCCCGCCAGGGCCCGGAGGGTCTCAGGAAGCCCAACCTGGCATGCCAACCTTTCCCTAGCCTCCCATCCTAGCGTCCGGTTTCCCAGAGAGCTTTACAGAATGCTCCTCCCTGCCCCCGACCCATGCTGCCCTGCTGGGATCAGATACCTCCACCCAAGCAGCTGAAAATGACCTGGGCTATTTTCGCTGCAGGATCATGTTGCAACTCCCCCTTGAGTTGGCAGCTTCCCACATCTCCCCAGACCATCGCCCCCCACCCTTCATTTCTCACCCAGAACCACTAAGAGGACAGGGGGGCTTTTAGAGACCACTAAGCCCCTCCGATGAAGAGACTGGGGCCATAAGGAGTCAGGCACAGGGCTGGGCAGAGACCCAGGCTCCCTGGGTCTCCGCCCAGGTCCCTTTCTGCTGTCTAGCACAGCCTGCTTGGCACCCTACATCTCAGCTCCTCTGACCCAGCCAACCTCCCCCAACCAGAAAGTCACACTGGAGGGGAAGCTACCCACAATTCCCTGTGTGGCCCTGCATGTCACAAATTGCCTTTGCTATGCTCTGTTTAAAATCGGGACCAGGTCTGTACCTGTGCCATAGACAAGTGGACCTACCAGGAAGGTTTCAGGAGGTGCAAACTGGGAAGAAAGATGGGGAGACTGAGGTCTTGGGGAATGGGAGGTGGATTCGAGCTTTACTCTCAGCTGCCCCAGCCCCAACTTCCTGGTTGTGTCCACCCCTCACTCCCACCCCGGGGCTTTCCATTCCTACAAACTCAGCCCCTCCGGGCCCTGGCCTCAGCCCGCCTGAATAGGAATGTGACTGGTCAGGTCTGTGCTGACCACATGAGTGACTATAAGGTGACAGACCCCCACCCTCCCATCCCCCCAGCCTGGGGGAGCTCACATACCAAGGCAAGGGGGGGCAGGAACTGCTTTAACTCTTTGCAGCCTGGCTTTGGGAGAAAAGGAAGGGCACTCTACTTCCTTTGGTCAATCCCATGAGGGCTGCCTGGTGGCGGGGACTACAAGCAGAATCTACTTCAGCAAAGGGGGTAAGATGGGAGGGTATCTACCTGGCTGGTCCCCATTAAGAAATTACCCTTTGTGGCCCTACATGTTTAATCTCATCTCCCACGACATTTGTTAAAACAGTCAGGAGATGGTGCCGAGGGCTGAGAAGGAAGAGGCATCATGAACCCCAACCTCAGGAGCCCCTAGTCTGGTGGGAGAAATACAACCCTGCCCTGGGGAGTCTGATGGGGGAGACCAGGCACAGAGGCTGGGACAAAGAGCTGGGAGCAGAGAAGAGTGCGGCGCTGCAGCACGAGAGGGAGGAAGCGGGCAGGAGAACAAGCCAGGTGGGGTCAGCCGGGCAGGCTTCCCGGAGGCCCCTCGGCCCACGCCCCGCCCCCCAGGCTCTGGAATCTCGGGGGTCAGGGCTGAGGGACAGCCCCACCCCCTGCTCCCCTCAGGCTCAGGAATTCCACCAGCCAAGGGTGGGGGGGTGGCGGCTTCGGACTCAGTCCAAGTTGGCTCCCACTGGACCAGGAACCACAGCTCCTCCTCGCCCCCCACCCCCACCCAGGCCCCTGGGCTGGCCCCCAGCCCCCTCCCCTCCCCCTGCCTAGCTGGCACGGTGTGTGCCAGGCGCTGGCAGAAAACAAACCCGCCGGGGTGGGTTTGCAGGGAGCGGGGTAACCTTGACACAGTTGCGGCAGTCGCTAATGGCAGACACACACTCCGCCTGTTCTGGGGGGACTGTTGCCGTTGCTAGGAAACCGGCAGCCGCGTGAATGGAAATGGGTCAGTAAACCTGGGGAGAGATAGTGTGACACTCGAACCACTGCAGCTGCTCCAGCCCACACCGAAATCCCTCCTCTTCAATATTTATCACTCCCGCCTGGGCCCTCAGTTCCTGCCAGACCCTGCACCAGCCTGGCCCTCAGGCCCCCCCAAGGCCCATCAGGGGTGGAGGGAGAGAAGCGATGGAGGGGGTTGCCTATCCACTGTTGGGGGGGCCCCAGGCGAGATGGAACTGGTTCTGGAGGAGATTGAACAGGAAACAGAGTCTAATCCCGTGGTGGGGAAGGGGTTAAAAGGTCAATTCACGCCTGTTCCAGACTTAGGCACCGTGGTAAAATTACTGCGAGAGTGAGCAGGTTTGCGGCTGCCTGCCTACCTGTGGAGGGACTGATGTAGACTGGAGGCCTCAGTCTCTGCAACCAGGGCCTTCCTCTGTGTAGGGCTCCAACGGAAGAGGCACCGAAAACATGGCCAGGATTCAATGGCAGCTTGAAAGTATCAACCGATGACCCCAGTACAACCGGATAGCACCCCAAATGGCCAAGGGCTGCCTACTGTCTTACAACACCATCCCTACTCCTGACACTCACTGTTCAGGAAACCTTGACAACACCCCTACACAGACAACCCCACAATAGAACATGACAACTACGATTCAGAACAGTGCCGCTCAGCTCAACACCCATAAACAAGCCCGCAAACCTAGGCACAGGCAAAACTCTTCCACCACTCCCCATGACGTGGAGCCGACCCAAAGCCGGGTTCTCTGGCTGGCATAGGGTTTTTCCTCCCTCCCAGTGCCAGCCTCCTCTCGCACACACCCGGATACACTGACTGCCCCTGTGATCACTCTTCTAGACACACCAGCCCACAGCTAGCTGCCTCGTGCCCAGCACCCCACTCCCTGGAGGCTGACTGGTCACTGACACCCGCATTCCCTTCCCCTAGAAGCAAGCAGTCTCACAGCCTGGCTGACACCAGCTCTTGTTCTTAAGCACAGGCCTCTCTCCTGGCAACAGGGACACTGGGAATCAGCAGGGCCACTCACTTGGGTGATAGCCCCCCCTCCACCCACCACAATCTCCACCAGTATCCCTGTCTCAACAAGATAGGCACCGAAGGAGGGGGCCTTGACAGGGATCTCCCAGCTGACTTGGTTCTCTGTGTGCTCCCATCTCCTAGGATACATCAGTCAACAGTCTCCGAGCCTGTCAGAGCTAGAAGGTGCCTTAGGGAGTCACTAATCCAGCCTCCTCCCCTAGGCAGGAGCAAAGACCCAGAGAGGGAAGCAGCCTGCCCAGAGTCACACAGCCCTAACTGCTGCTTCCAGCCCTTCTCTTACAGTTCCTCACTGGGCATCCTCTATGGATTAGAGAAATTTAGGATGGAGTGTGTGTGTGGGGGGGTAACATCAGCCCAGAGCCAGGTGGTAGCGGTGCATGCTTGTAATCCTAATACTTGGGAGACTGAGACAGGAGGATAGAAGGATCGCTGGTTCGTGGCCAACCTCAGCAACTTAGGCCCTCCCCAACTCAGTGAGACCCTGTTTCAAAATTTAAAAAAATGATAAAATAGGGTTGAGGGTGTAGCTCAGAGGTAAAATGCCCCTGGGTTCAATCCCCAGTACCACAAAAAACCAAACCAAACCAAAAATCACACAGCCCAGAAAGGCTCCTTTGAGGAAGAGGGAGGTTGAACTGGACTAGTTCAGAAGGGAAGTCTAGTGCCCAGCAGTGCATTCAGAGATATGAGCACCTGGCAGCTTTGGAATGAGCCACATAAATTTGGTTGAATCCAGACTGCCAAAATGATCTGGAGGGACAATCATTCCGGCCCCACTTCCTATCCGAGGGCTCCAGAGCACTGCACCCCAAACCAAAGAGAAGGTTATTCTGGCCTCCAGTGCAAATTCCCTCTAGTTCCAGGGCATCCCTGCCTCTTTTTTTTTTTTTTTTTTTTTTTTCGGTACCAGGGATTGAACCCAGGGGCATTCTACTTCCTGGCTACACCTCCAGCCCATTTTTTATTCTTTATTTTGAAACAGGGTCTCACTAAGTTGTGGAGGACCTCACTAAATTGCTGAGGCTGGCCGCGAACCCGGATCCTCCTGTCTCAGCCTCCCAAGTACTGGGATTACAAGCGTGTGCCACCACACCCAGCTCATCCCTGTCTTTTATTATTTATTTTGGTACAGGGAATTGAACCCAGGGGCATTCTACCTTCCAGCTACACCCCCAGCCCTTTATTATTTTTTATTTTGAAACAGGGTCTTCCTAAGTTGCTCAGGCTAGCCTTGAGCCCGAGATCCTCCTGTCATAGCCTCCCACATACATAGGCGCGCGCCACCATGCCCTGCCTATTATTTACACAGATCTCTGCCAGGATGCCTCTGGGACTGATAAGTGAAGACATGTTCTCCTAGTAGTTTTTTATTTCAATTCCACTCTGCAGAAAAGCAAACTGAGGCTCACAGAGGTGGGGTAATTTGCTCAAGTTTACATGGACAACAAAGGGAACTTTGAGCTCCTTCCGGTACCCCAGGGTTCCGGTTCCCAGTGGACAAGGAAGGCCAATCAAACAGGACCGGGGAGAACTGGGGAGGTGGGGCCGCAGAGGTTGGGAATGGCCTGGCCCGGGGTCAGTCTCCTGGGCTGAGGCGGAGCATACAGGCATCGAATCTGAACCTGGGCAGCTAGTGGTGGGAGAGTGAAAGGTCAGCAAGGCGCTGGAGGGAGAGCAAAGCAGAATCTTAGCAGCCTGGAGCCTGCCTGGGCCTCACCCCCAGTGGAACAACAGAGGGGGCATTGTTAGGAGACTCAGACCCCTCTCTGGGCCTCAATTTCCCTAGTCATATTAAGACCTGGCCTGGCAGGAAGGGGTTCTAAGGGCCCTTCCAAGTTTTGTTATTTTTTTTTTTTTTTTTTTGGTGGTGGTGGTACTGAGGTACCTGTGTAAACCCAGGGGCGTTCTACCTCAGAGCGCCCAGACTGGTCTCACTAAGTTACCGTGTGCTGTCCTCGAACCTGCGATCCTCCTGTCTCAGCCTCTCAAGTATTGAGATTACAGGCATGCCTGCCCCTTTCTCTTCTTCTTTTTTTTTTTTTTTTTGTGTGTGTGGTGCAGGGATTGAACCCCAGAGCATTCTACCTGTGAGCTATACCCCTAATCCTATTTTATTTTTTATTTGGAAACAGGGTCTTGCTAAGTTCCTAAGGGCATCACTAAATTGCTGAGGCTGGCTTTGAAACTGCAATCCTCCTGTCTCAGCCTCCCAAGTACTGGGATTATGGGCATACACCACTCAGCTCTATCCCTTCTTTTTTTTTTTTTTTTGTGTGTGTGTGTGTGTGGTACTAGGGATTGAACCCGGGGGCTTTCTACCTCCGAGCTACATCTTTAGCCTTTTTTATTTTTGAAACAAGGTCTTGCTAGGTTGCTGAGAGTCTCTACTTGCTGAGGCTGGCTGCAAACCCGTGATCCTCCTGTCTCAGCCTCCCAAGTACTGGGATGACAGGAGTGTGCCACCACGCCTGGCTGTGCCTGGCCCTTCTAACTTTAACATACTGTGACCAGTGCTAGTTCTCAGCTCCCAGTACAAATTTAGAGGTTTCTCCCTCAGCGTAGAGCTAGCTGAGAGTAACAACAGTAAATATGTTTAATGAATAAATACTCAGTAAAGCCAACGTCTTTCATCCTACCCAGCCTGAGAGGCACTACTTACCTTCACAAGCCACATTTCACAGGACTGTTAGAGGGTAAGGGGATTCAAAGACCTAGAGCCTCTCTTCTGGATAGGGGGATATTACACAGGTGGTGTTTCTTTACTGCCCCTACTGCGGGCATACAGTATGCTAACTGCTGTAATCACACAACTTTAAGTCCCACAAGGCCTACCTACTATTACCAAGATTTTCATGAGGAAATAGAAACTCAGGGTGAAGGGACTTGCCCAAGGTCATACAGTCAGTGAGTGGTGGGGAAGGCCCTCCAACTGGACCTACCCCCATTGCTTTTGTTAACTGTGAAGAGGGTGCGCTGGGTGGGGGCAGGGGAGAGGGGGTCGATTCCAGGCACGGGGAGAAGCCTGCTGAGTGGCCAAACGTTTCAGTCTGCAGAGCACCAAATGGTGCTGGAAGGCAGGAAAGTTGGGGATCCGCATCTCTTCCCCTCCCCCACAAAGGACAGGGTAGGTCTCTTTTCCTCCCCCACCCCACAGTGCAAAGCGCAAACCCTGAAAGGTCACTTACCTATTCCCCTGGACCTCAGAGCTCCAGTAAAAGGAGGCCCCTCCCTCCCGGGGGGCCCTTTCCCGGACTCCCGGACCTGCAAGGTGCAGAGCCACCCCCAAAGAAAGCTGTACCGCCGTCGGGGGGAAATTATCCAGGATTTTTCCAGCAGGTCCGCCCCTCACCGGCTCGACAGTTGGGGGCGGAGGGGGCTGTTAGAGGACTGCCTCGCTCCCTCCTAGAAGCTCTCGGAGCAGGAGGCGTCAGTCTGCAGGTCCAGAGATTCTCGAGCCCCAACAGTCGGCCTCTGAGGTTTCCCGCCGCCGCCCCTCCGGCTACCTGGCTGCCCCCAGATCCCTGCCACCCCCCCTCCCAGAGGAGGCCTCAGGGCTTCTGACTCCTGGAGGAGGTGACGGGGAGAGGGAAAGCAGGCGGCTGGGGGAGGGGCGCTGCACCTGGCCCCTCTCCGCCGCGCAGGCCGGGAGGGGCGGGCCTGGACCCCCGCCAGCCCCGAAAAGGGCGGCGAGGGAGGGGGCGCGCCCGGCTCGCCCTCCGCCGGGGCCGGGGCGGGGAGATGTCCCCACCACCCGCCGCCGCGGCGCCCCCTAGGGCCGGGCCGCTCGCCGCCCCAGCCCGAGCCGCGCGCTCGGCCCGCTTCCCCGGCCGGCCGCGCTCTCCAGCTGCAGGAAATTCCAGAAGCTCTCCATCATCCCGGCGCAGCGCACAGCCCGGGCTGCCAAGGCTCCCCGAAGGAGAGCCACATGCCGGCCGGCCGGCCGCGCGGCCCGCCCTCGCCCCCCACCCGTCCCGCCCGGCGGCCGGCCACATCGCCGGGCGGCCGCCCCTTCCCGCGCCCCGGAGCCGGCGGAATGCGTGGCAGCCCCGGCCGGGGGCTATTTTGAGCGGGAGGGGAGCGGCGCGGCCGCGGCGTTTTTGGCTTTTTCCTGGCCCCCGGCCCGCCTGCCCGGGCCTCGGCTGCCCGCGGAGGGGGTCACGCGGCGGGGGAGGGCAGGGGAGGGAGCCAGGCCGCCGCGCTCGGGGCCGGCCCGGGAGGCGTCCGGCCGCGGCCCGGACCTGCGCGCCTGCGGGCCGAGCGCGGGATTATTAATAGCGCGCCTGGCTCGGGCAGAGGCTCCCGGCGCCGCTACCTGCACGCCCTTCCTCCCGGGAGCGCGGCGCCCGGGCACTCCCTCCCCAGCGGCGGACTCGGGCCTCACTGGATAGCGCCACTGTGCACCAGTGGCCAATCACCGGCCTCGATTTCCTTACCTGTAAGTTGGGGATGAGCTACCTGGCTTTATATAGTAGGTTCCATAGAACGACTTTGCTTGCTATGTGTGCCTCTCCTGGGGAAAAATGCCTTCGTCTTTGAGCACCTTAGTTTATTTATTTTTGTACTGGGGATTGAACCCAGGGGCATTCTACCTCCGCGCTACAGCCCCAACCCAATTTTTTAAATTTTCAAACAGGGTCTCTCTAGGTTGATGAGCGTCTCACTACTTGCTGAGGCTGTCTTCGAACCTGCGCTCCTCCTGTCTCAACCTTCCAAGTACTGGGCTTACTGGCGCGGGCCACCACGTCCGGCTTAGTTTCCCCATTTACAGAGTGAGAGGGTCTAAAAAGGCCTTTTTCGGGGAGAAAAAGGCCCTCACATTTGAACAGTACATTTTCACTTACAACCCATTTGAGCCTAGCGACTGCCCAATCGTAATGGCCAACACTGGGTATTTGCCCTGCATAACCAGCATGTGTTAACTCATTTGATTATAAGGCCTCTTAAAGAAGGTAGTATCCCCTTTTTGATGATGAGGAAACTGGGCTCAGGAGAGGAAAGTTAAGTGGCCCACCAAAGGTCACACAATGGCACAGCCCAGAATCAAACTCGCTCCAGTTGGCCATGAAACTACAGTGCCTGACACAGCAGGACAAGCATTATGCCTTGCTTTGCTTTCTCCGTGTCTGTGTCTGTCTGTCTGTCTGTCTCTCTCTCTTGTTGCTGAGGCTCTAACCCAGAATGCTAGGCAAGTGCTCTACCACTGGGCTACATCCCTAACCATTTTTTGGTTTGTTTGGTTGGTGCAGTACTGGGGATTGGTTGGTGCAGTACTGGGGATTGAACCCAGGGGCATTCTATCTCCGAGCTACACCCCCAGCCCTTTTTAGTTTTTGTTTGGAAAAAGGGTCTTGGTAGGTTGCTGAGGCTGGTCTCAAACCTGCAATCCTCTTCTCAGCCTCCTAAGTACTGAGATTACAGGTGTGTGTCACCACGTCTACCTAGCCATTATTTTCAACAGCAGAGGAAACTGAGGCCCAACGTGGGATTTGCCCAAATTGCCCTTAGCAGAGGTAGGTATCCAGCACACGTCTTCCAACTCCTAGTCTAGTGTCCCACTGCAGCCCTCTGAATCTGCTCAGCTCCTGCCATGGGGATCCCCAGGATAGGGTCCTAAAAACAGGTACCAAGCTGTGTCCAGGGGCCTAAGGACCAGCCTCTGCTTTCAGGTGTCAGGACTACTGGGCCCCCAGGGTTCACGCATCCATCAAATTCTAGGCTTAGCTGGGGGTGTGTGTGAAGGGGGATTACATACTGGGGAACAGCCTGGGACAGTGCCTGGAGCTGCTTCCTGCTTCCCCCAACATCCCCCTCCAGCAAGGAAGCACAAAGGCTGGCAGGCCCCCCCACTCCGCCCCGGAAACCTGGCGGTTTATTTCTGTCTCTGGGCCCCCTGTTTCCACAGAGTCAGTCCAGGAAGGCTGGCAGCAGCTGGCTTGGGGGGTGGGGTGGAGCTCTTGCTCCCTCAAGGGTCCAGCTGCCACCCTGCCTTCCCCCACCTGCCAGCCAGACCAGACTCCAGAGTCAGAGGTGACATTGGGATGAGGGAGGGAGGAGCTGGGGGCCAGTGCTCAGAGGTGATGCCGAACACCCTGAGAGGTCTAAAGTCCCAACAGAGATTCCATCTGAGGCCAGTCAGCTAGAACTCCAAGGCAGGGTACCCCCACTCCCTAACTCAGAGCCCAGGTGCTCTCTCAAGCTGGGACAGTCTACACCCCTTCAAGTCTGCTAAGGGTGTAACCTCTGGCATGTCCAACCCTATTTATTCCAGATCATTCTGGCTCCTCTGGACCCTACCTCCTCCCTTATCCCCCGCCCCTGGACCCTACCTCTGGATCCTACCTCCTCCCTCACCCCCCCAAACAAAAAGCCTCCTCCTAGCTGGGTGTGGTGGTGCACACCTGTAACCCCAGTACTTGGGAAGCTGAGGCAGGAGAATTAGAGGTTTGAGGTCAACCTGGGCAATTTCAGGAGACCCTGGCTCAAAATAAAAATAAATAATAAAAGGGCTGTAGATATACCTCAGTGGTAGAGCCAACCCTGGGTTCAACCCCAAGTACTGCAAAAAACCAAAAAGGCCTCCTTCTAAACCTGTGCTATCCGAATGGTAGCCACTAGTCACATGGGGCTGCTGAGCACTAAGAATGTGGCTCGTCCAAACTGGGATGTGCTGTAAGTGTAAAATATACGCCACATTCTGAAGTCTTACTATTAAAAAAAGTTAAGCTGGGCGTGGTGGTGCACACCTATAATCCTAGAACATAGGAGGCTGAGATAGGAGGATAGCAGGTTCCAGGCCAGCCTTAGCAATTTAGCAACCTAGTGACACCGTTTCAAAACTAAAAAATAGGGCTGGGGGTGTAGCTCAGAGATAGAACGTCCCTGGGTTCAATCCCCAGTACCAAAAAAAGTTAAATATCTCAATAATATTTAGAATGATTACATGTTAGATGGTAATATTTTTATATGCTGGGTAAGATAAGACATATTAAAATTAATTTTACTTTTTACTTTGTTGAATGTGGATATTAGAATTTTTTGGGTGTGTGTGTGTGTGTGTGTGTGTGTGTGTGTGTATGTGTGTGTTACTGGGGATGGAACCCAGGGGCATTCTACCTCTGAACTATGCCCCCAGCCCTATTTTATTCTTTAGAAACAGGGTCTCACTAAGTTGTGGAGGGCCTCACAAGTTGCTGAGGCTGGCCACGAACATGCAATCCTCCTGTCTCGGCCTCCCAAGTACTGGGATTACAAGCGTGCGCCACCACACCCCACTAGAAAATTTTAAATTATATATGTGGCTTCCATTGCATTTCTATTGGACGGTGTTGTTCTAGATCATATGGTGCCCTGGCTTAGGACCAAAGTCTGCCTGCTCTAGATCAGTATCAGTGTGGCTCACCCACTTCCCCATATTCAGACCACAGCCTCATGAGTAGGTCTAAATCTCACTACCCTATACCACCCTGTCCCATTTTTTCTGTGAATTTAGGCTCAGCCAAAGATTTTAACTAAGTCTGTTTTAAACCACTGTCTATTGCCCCCCCCCTCTTTTCTTTGGTGGTACTGGGGATTAAACCCAGGGGCATTCTATTTCTGAGCTATACCCCAGCCCTTTTTATTTTTTGTTTTGAAACAGGGTCTCACCAAGTTGCTGAGAATCTTGCTAAGTTGTTAAGGCCAGCCTCAAACCTTCAACCCTAGCCAGGTGTGGTGGCGCACACTTGTAATCGCAGGACTTGGGAGGCTGAGACTGGAGGATCTGGGTTCGTGGCCAGCCTCAGCTACTTAGTGAGGCCCTCTGCAACTTAGTGAGACCCTGTTTCAAAAATAAAGAATAGCCGGGCATGGTGGCGCACGCCTGTAATCCAGTACTTTGGGAGGCAGAGACCGGAGGATCCGGGTTCACGGCCAGCCTCAGCTCTCTCTCTCTCTCTCTCTCTCTCTGACTCTCTCTCTCTCTCCCTCTCTCTACTTAGTGAGGCCCTCCGCAACTTCGTGAGACCCGGTTTCAAAATAAAGTATAAAAAATAGGGCCGGGGGTGTAGCGCGGAGGTAGAACGCCCCTGGGTTCAATCCCCAGTACCGCAAAAAAAAAAAAAAAAAAAAGAATAAAAAAATAGGGGTGGAGGTGTAGCTTGGAGGTGGAATGCTCCTGGGTTCAATCCCCAGTACCGCAAACAACAACAACAAAAAACAACCTTCAATCCTCCTGTCTGAGCTGTTCAACTACTGGGATTACAGGCCTGCGCCACCCCATCCAGCTATCTAGTACATGTCTTTCCCACCAATTCCCAAAAGTTAGATTCCAGAAAGAGTGTGGCTCTAGATCACCTTCCATATTCACCTATGGATCTAGATTCCTGCCAGACACTCCAAGCTTGTTTGCTTAGATTGCCATCTAGTAAGGTTTAAAATCTATACAACCCTCAGGGGGAATAAGATTCTATACCAGGAGTTGGCAAACTATGGCCCATGGGCCAAATCCAGCCTGTTGTCTGTTTTTAAATGGAAGTTTGATTGGAACACAGCCAAGCCCATTTGTTTACAATTATTTATGATTGCTTTCAAGGTATCATGACAGACTGAAAGGCCTACAAAGCCTAAGATTTTTACTCTGTGTGCTTTACAAGTAGACACTGTTCTAGATGACCAAGTCCAACCCACCATAAGTCTAGATTCCAGCCCGAGCCCATGGCCTAGTCTAATCTATATCACCTTCTACTGTGCTTCTACCTGCCAACCAGGATCTAAACCAGAGCCTGACATGGGCCCGCGGAGCTTGGGTTCCAGATTGTACTCTGATCTCAGCAGATGGGCCCCAGGACTCCTCTCTGGAAGAGAAAGAGTGTCTCTACTTCTAAACTCCCCTAGAGAGATCAAGGCCCACTGGGCCTTCTCAGTGGCCTTGGGATGGGGAGGGAGGGTACATTTCAGAGACAGCCCTAGAGGCTGAGTCAAAGAGTCAGGGATAAGCCCTTCCCTGCCAAGGAGGCCAAACATAATCAGGCCAAGAAGCTAGCCCCACACCCACCCTTCCCAGTAGGCTCCAGAGCAGGTCGCTTAGCTGGGGGCCATGTAGTGTGGATCCAAACCCTCGGGAAGCCAGGCCATGTAGCACCAAATGAAATCTTTGCCAGCCCACAGCTCCAGGCGCCTGATGCCTCTCACGTCAGGGCTGAGCTGGCACCGCTACCCCCTTTTCCCTTACCTGTAGTTCCGCCTTCTCCATAGCTTTCTTTGAAAATTCTCCCTGTATCTGTCCTCTTCCTTGCCATTTCTCCCTCCTCAATCCTAGAATTCTAGACTGACCTTCTTGGTTAAGACAAACCCAGGCTTAAATTCCAGGTCTCACTTCACCTCTCTAGGCCTCCTCAGTTTCCTCATCTGTAAAATGGAATAAACAGAATGGTATCTCTTCCTTCCTCCCTCCTTTCCTTCCTTTTCTTTCTTCTTTGGATTGAACCCAGGGACATTCTACCTCTGAGCTACACCTCCAGCCCTATTTATTTTTTATTTTGAAACAGGGTCAAAATAAAATATGTTGCTGAGGACCTCACTAAATCGCCAAGGCTGGCCTCAAACCTATGATCCTCCTGTCTCAGCCTCCCAAGTACTGGGATTACAGGTGTGCACCACCATACCACCCAGCAAATGGTACCTATTTCATAGAGCTGTGTATAGCTTTAACAAGATCATGGGGTAGATCACTTTCCCCAACACCTGGCCCATAACTGGTGTTCAGTGCTAGCTGCTGTTACTTCTATTGATCATCAGCTTGGTTCCATGGGTGGACTAGCAGGTTTGTAAACTTCATGAAATATTTACCAAAACTTGGTTTTGTATCTTTCTTTTTGTGTGTGTGTGTGTGTGTGTGTGTGGGACTGGGGATTGAACTCAGGAGGCATTCTACCTCCAAGCTACACCCCCAGGCTTATTTTATTTTTATTTTGAAACAGGATCCTGCTAGTTTGCTGAGAATCTTACTACTTGCTGAGGTTGGCCTCAGCAAGTGATCCTCCTTTCTTCAGCCTCCCAAGTACTGATTACAAAGTACACCCAGCTGGTTTTGTATCTTTCAGGAGAGCAGGCCCCTAGACCTCATCATCTTCTCAAAATGGATCCTTATTCCAAAATGTTTGGGAGAGGGAGAGGGAGAAAAGAACCTTTAGTTGGATCCAAGTGGGAAAACAGAGGCACACAGAGGGAGGGAAGGGACCAGCCCTGGGTTCCTCAGAAAACCCGGGCAGACCCAAGGCTACAGCCCAGGAGTGTCATCTCCCAGGCCTTACTCCTTCCACCCGTCCAAGCTATCTTTCTGATCTGACCTCATCATTTCTCACCTGCTCAGCTGTGACAGCCTCCCAGTGGGCTCCCCACCTCCAGTCGCCTCCATGGAATCTCCTCCACCTGGTGCCAGATACCTCTTCTCAAATCCCATTCTCGTGATACTGTGTCTCTGCCCTGAAACCTTTAATAGCTCCTTACTGCTGACGACAACATCAAGGCCGAGGTCTCTGGCCTGACATTCAAGGGCCTTCACAGCCAGCTCTGGCCCAGCCAACCTCCTCACTGTTGCCTCTCAGCTGGTCAGTGGGCCGACTCCTTCCTCTCCTCCCTTCTCCTCCGCTTGGTCTCAATGCCACCCACACGCCCACTCAGTTCTGGACAGAGTCTGCCCTCTGCTCAGTCACACAGTGTCTCGGGCCTAGCCTGCTGCCCTCCGGGTTGCTCCTGGGTCCAGGCCAGGCAGAGGTGTGCTGACCACAACTCTGGCTCCGGAAACCAGGCCTCTGCCCCGGCTCTCCAGTTCAGCTCCATCCCTGCACACTGACCTACCTTAGCCCTGCCCTGGCCTGCCCAGCTCATTCTCAGGAACAGCACACCCCTCGTCACAGGGAGCTGCGGAGCATCGTCAGCACAGCACTGTCCTCCAAGTCACGATCCCGGCGTCAGATTCTCCCCTCTGAGCCTCAGTGTCCTTATCTGTAAGAGGAAGACCACAATCTCGATATCCCACACGATTCTCAAGAAGGATAAATGCCTTATGAACTGGAAGGTGCTTTTTCTACTAAAACCTTCAAGTAGAACAAATAATATCCACAGCCCCCATTTGTAAGTTTGTTTATTTATTTATTGTTTTGATACTGCAGATTGAACCCAGGGACATTCTACCTCCAAGTTACACCTCCAACCCTTTTTATTTATTTTTCTGTGTGCTGGGAATTGAACCCAGGGGCATTCTACCTCCGAGCTACACCCCCAGCCCTATTTTATTTTTTATATGGAAACAGGGTCTTGCTAAGTTGCCGACAGCCTCACTAAATTGCTGAGGCTGTCCTTGAACATGTGATCTTCCTGTCTCAGCCTCCCAAGCACTGAGATTACAGGTGTGTGCCACCATGCCCAGTGTGTAAATTTATTTAAAATTACAGCTGGCTGCTAAAACTTAGTGAGATCCTGTTTCTTTTCTTTTTTTTGTGGTACTGGGGATGGAACCCAGGGGCATTCTACCTCCAAGCTATACCCCCAGCCCTATTTTTTTATTCTTTATTTTGAAACAGGGTCTCACTAAGTTGCAGAGGGCCTCACTAAGTAGCTGAGCCTGACCGCGAACCTGCGATCCTCCTGTCTCAGCCTCCCAAGTACTGGGATTACAAGCGTGTGCCACCACACCCGGCATGAGATCCTGTTTCAAAATAAAAAATAGCTCAGAGGTAGAATGCCCCTGGGTTCAATCCCCAGTACCACAAAAAAAAAAAAAAAAAAAAATAAAAAGGGCTGGGGGTGTAGCTTAGAGGTAGAATGCCCCTGGGTTCCATCCCCAGTACCACACACAAAAAAAAGAAAAAAACAACTGTAGCTAGTTCTGGGCACAGTGGTGCACTCCTATAGTCCCAGCCTTTCAGGAGACTGAGGCAGGAGGATGGCTTGAGCCCAGGAGTTTGAGGCCAGCCTGGGCAACAAGGTAAGACCTCATCCTGGGGAGGTGGGGGGATAGCAATAACCTCCCAACCTCAGCACTCTCTCAGCCCTTGCCTTGTTTCCTTTTCCTCCTTGGCACTTACACCATCTAAGGAACCATACATTTTACTTGTTTTTGTATCAACTGTTTCCCCTTCTGAATGTAAGCGCCTTGAGGACAGGGTTTTTTTTTTTAAATCTATTTTGTCCATGGCTGTGTGTTCTAGAAAAGTGCCTGACACCAAATCTGCACTTGACAGTTGAGGGATGAAAGATGAGTCAAGGGCTGGCTACAACGCTGGCGGTAACCAGGTACTTCTCCCAGATCACCTCACCTGAGGAGCAGACACATGGAAAAGGAGGTGTTAAGGGGTGTGCGCAGTGCTGCACACCTGTAGTCCCAGGTCTTGGGAGGCTGAGACAGGAGGATTACAAATTCAAGGCCAGGCTAGGCAACTTAGTGAGACCCTGTCTCAGAATAAAATACAAAGGACTGGGAGTATGGTTCAGTGGTAGAGTGGCCCTGGGTTCAATCCTCAGTACCACCAAAAATATAAATAAGAAAGTTAACAGAGAGAAAGAGTGTGCATGGGAGACAGCGGGAGAGAACAATGTTGAGTGACCTGCCCCCACTGATGCTGATGAGAAGTAGCCTAGGATTCCAGATCTATTTCCTTTCCTGACAATTAGGTAAGGCCGCTGAATCTGTCACCCTCCCTATCTCCCTGGGGCATCACCCTCCCTATGCCCCTGAGGCTACCAGCCCTCCCAACCCTCATTCCACTAGGCCATTCCCTCCCCACCTCTCAGCCCTAAGCCAGTGTGCTCATCGTCACCTCAGGGCCTTTGCCTGTGCCCTGCCTAGAATGCTCTAGCTCCCTATCTCAATTCACCCTTCTCTCAAGACCCAGTTCCTCTGGGAAGCCTTCCTGCTAGTCTGCACTAGCTCCCTAACCAGAGCTCATGCCTTGTTTATTGCTAGGAAAACCCACCTGAGGAGCCCATGCTGACTCATTTATTTATTTGCAGTGCTAGGGATCAAACCTGGGGTGTGTGTGTGTGTGTGTGTGTGTGTGTGTGTGTGTGTGTGTGTTACTGGGAATTGAACCCAAGGGCATTCTACCTCTGAGCTACACCCCCAGCCCTTTTTATTTTTTGTTTTGAAACAGGGTCTTGCTAGGTTGATGAGAGTCTCATTACATTGCTGAGGCTGTCCTGGAACCTGGGATCCTCCTGTCTCAGCCTCCTGTCTCAGCCTCCCGAGTACTGGGATTACAGGTGTGTGCCACTACACCTGGCTCAAACCTGTGTTTTTCACATGCTAGGCAAGCACTCTACCTCTCAGCCACAGGGTAGGGATGTTTTGAAGATTTGGGGGTCACCTCAGTTCCTTCCTTCCTACTCCCTCTGTCCCTCTTCTGGCCAGATCTCCCGCTTTTCTCTGCAGGATCAATGTCCCCACCCACATGCCCATCTCTTCATCTGGCTTAAAGTTTGGTGATTAAGAACATGGTTTTTGAGTCTCTCAACTACAACTCTACTCCCCCCAGTGCCGCACACTGTATTTTTTGGGAGGAGTCACTATATCTCTCTGAACCTATCTCCTTTCTGTGAAATGGGCATAATATAAGCACCAGTCTCATTAGTGAATGTGCCTGACAGTGATTAAGCGCTCAATAAATACCAGCCCAAACAGGAAGCGGCGATGTAGGCCTGTAATCCCAGTTACTTGGGAGGCTGAGGCAGGAGGATCGCAAGTTTGAGGCCAGGCTCCCCAATTTACCAAAATCCTGTCTCAAAATAAAAAACAAAGCTGGGCATGGTGGCTCATGCCTATAATCCCAGTACTTGGCAGGCTGAGACAGGAGAATCACAGATTCAAGGCCAGCCTCAGCAATTTAGTGAGATCCTGTTTCTAAATAAAAAATAAAATCAGTCTGGGGTTGTAGCTTGGAGGTAGAATGTCCCTGGGTTTGATCCCCAACACCATAAATAAGTAAGCAAGTAAGTAAGTAAATAAATAAATAAAAATTAGGGATGGGTGTGTGGCTCAGTGGTAGAGTGCTTCCCCGGCATGCCTGAGGCCCTGAGTTCAATCCTCAGTACTGCAAAAATAAATTAATAAATAAATAAATACCATCCCACTCTTATTTCTATGGCACTCTGTCATGTTGCTCATCTCCATTCTAAAAGTCTGCTTCCTCAATTCCTCCTTCCTGTGCAGGCCCCACCTCCTTCCAGACCATAATATGGTTACTGGCAACATTTACTGACCTCTGCTATTATATGGTGACTAAAAACACATCTGGCACCCAACAGGTGCTCAATATTACTTGTTGAATAAATTATTTAAAATCCTCACCACACCCTATGGGGTAGGGAGAACTACGATTATACCCATTTTACAGACAGATCAGCCATTAGGCTTCCTAACCCTCCCAACCAGGCATACCTGCTGCTCTGCCCATTTCCCCCATACTAGGTCTTGATTTGTGGGCTCTGTCAGCCCTTTCCAGCCCAGGGTCAGCCCTTCAACCTAGATTGGAGGCTCCCCAAAAGTGCCTTATCTCTGGGAATTCAGGGTATCAAAAGAGCAGGAGAGCATGGTGGCTCAGAGCGAGGACTCTGGATCCCAGTGTCCCGAGTCCACAGGCACTGGCTCTGCGCAACCTCGGGCCAGTCACCTGACCTTCCTAAGCCCCAGTTCTCAGATACTGTAGTCCTCCCTTATCCACAGGGGAATGTTCCAAGACCCCCAGTGGATGCCTGAAACTGTGGATAATACTAAGCCCTCTAGAGACTCTGTTTTTTTTTCTATACATACATACCTATGATAAAGTTTAACTTATAAATTGGGCACAGTAAGGGATAGGGTTAGGATTAGGGTTAGCAGCTCAGTGGTAGAGTGCTTGCCTGGCATTCATGAGACCCTAGGTTCGATCCCCAGCACCATAAAAATTAGGCACAGTAAGAGATTAACAATAACAACCAAATAGAGCAGTTATAATATGCTGCAATAAAAGTTATTTAAAACTTACAAATTGTTTATTTCTGGAATCATCCAGTTAATATTTTCTGACTGCGGTTCACTGCGGTTAGCAAACTATGGAAAGTGAAACAGAGGATAAAGGGGACTAGTATATGTAAAATAAGGTCAATAAGCCAGGTGCGGTGGCACATGCCTTATAATCCCAGTACTCGGAAGGCTGAGACAGAAGGGTCGCAAGTTTGAAGCGAGCCCCAGCAACTTTGTGAGACCCTGTATCAAAATAAAAATAAAAAGGGGTTGGGGTTGTAGCTAAGTGGCACAGCAACCCTGGGTTCAATCCCCAGTACCATAATAAAACAAAATAAGGTCAATAGTAATAGGGATGTTATGATGAGTAAATGAATCTACACTGAGGCTGAGACAGGAAGATGGCAGGTTCAAGGCCAGGGTGTGGTAATGTAGTGAAACCCTATTTCTTTCTTCTTTTTTTTTTGCGGTACCGGGGATTGAACGCAGGGGCGTTCTACCTCCGCGCTACGCCCCTGGCCCTATTTTGTATACTTTATTTTTGAAACCGGGTCTCACGAAGTTGTGGAGGGCCTCACTAAGGAGAGAGAGAGAGAGAGATAGGGAGAGAGAGCGAGAGAGCTGAGGCTGGCCGCGAACCCGGCTCCTCCAGTCTCCGCCTCCCAAAGTACTGGGATTACAAGCGTGAGCCACCATGCGGCTTTTTTTTTTTTTTTTTTTTTTTTTTT
>PVJS01020573.1:0-10263 GCA_004027185.1 Glis glis | reverse complement strand
TATGTGTGCCACCATACCCGGCTATGAGACCCTATTTCAAAATAAAAATAAAAAGGGGCTGGGGATGCAGCTCAGAGGCAGAACACCCCTGAGTTCAATCCCCAGCATCACACACACACAAAAAGATTCTGTATTTATTAAATTAAAAAGTATCTGGTGGCTGGGCGTGGTGGTGCACGCTTGTAATCCCAGTACTTGGGAGGCTGAGACCGGAGGATCTGGGTTCATGGCCAGCCTCAGCTACTTAGTGAGGCCATCTGCAACTTAGTGAGACCCTGTTTCAAAATAAAGAATAAAAAATAGGGCTGGTGGTGTAGCTCAGAGGTAGAAAGCCCCTGGGTTCAATCCCCAGTACCACCACAAAAAAAAAAAATAAAAGAGTATCTGGGACACAGTGAATGCTATGTAAATGTTTGTTAAAGAAATTAAAGTAGAGGCCTGGCTGGAGGTCCAGCTCAGTGGTAGAGCCTATGTTCAGCCTGCACGAGGCCCTGGGTTCAATCCCAGCACCAAAAAACAAAATAAAACCTACTTAATAAATAAAAGTAGGGCTCCACCTAGCCATGGAAGGGTCCCTGCAACAGGGTACTGGGCAAGTGACAAAGCAAAAACCAGTTCCAAACAGACAACTGAAGACACACAGGAAAACAGAAAGAGGTGGCAGAGGCCTTACGCCTTCAAGAAGACCCTGTGGCAGGGACCCACTCCCCAACTCCACATCCTCCAGAGCCAGAGGACCCCATTTCCTAGCCTCTAGTCTTCTGACCTAAACCCTCCCCAAGCCACTTCCCCTCTCCTCCCTCTAATTTAACTCTTTCCATGCAGACAGACAAATTATGGCCACAATCCAGGCCATGCCTCCCTTAGTTGCTGGGTGACCTTGGGCAAGTCACTTGGCCTCTCTGAACTTCACCTTCATCATCTTGACAGGGGAACAATCCCCACCACCACGAGATGTGTCCTAGGGATTAACTAATAACTGAAATCATGCTCATGGATTTGTCCACAGGTGCTTGGACCTGCTTGTGTTCCACAGGCCTGACCACGTAGCTAGGCATGCTGTTTGAGCACCAGGGTAGGGAAGGGAGCTGCTGGTAAACGCGCGCACACACACACACACACACCTGCTTTGAAAGTTTCCCCAGCAGCCTCTAAGTGCCACCCAAGGCAAGTTCCCTGACATCATCTGATGACATTAAAATACTGTTTATTGGGAGACAGGCAGGAGCCTCATGTCAGGCTTGTCATGGGGGGCCTATAGCTGAGGCCCCTACAAAGACCTGGGAGAGAGGCACAGGAGGCACGGGAGGGGCCACTAACATGGGGGAGGAGGAGAGCCCCTCTGGGAGAGAGGAGGGGTGGGAGGGGCAGGTGGGGGAGAGACATGCCCCCAAGCCCCTCCCCAGCACACCAGCAGCCACCTGGCCTGGCCTCCCACCCCTCCAAAAAGGAAGAGGAGCCTGCGGCAGCAAGTTCGGATAGGCGATTACCTCTGCTAATTAATTAAAATAAACAGCAAATTAAATACAGCAAAATTAAAATAGCACAGGAAATTAATTCTCTACCCGCCCCACCTCACAGGTGAGATGCTTAAAGGGCCCCTCACAGCCAGGATCCAGGGCAGCTGGGGGTCACAGCCAGGATCCAGGGCAGCCTTGCACCATGCTCCTGCCAACCCCAAATGTCCACAGCAGAACCCGGCTACCCAGGGCATTCGCCCGGCTCTGCCACCCCGAGCTGGCCTCCTGGCTGCTTCCTCCCAGGAGACTCCAAGCCCTGCTCCCTGGTCAGGGCAGGAAGGGTCCTGACACCCCAGACCAGGAACTGGACACTGCTCTCCTGGGCACGAGGTCCACATCCACTGCCGCAGTCAGGGCAGGAGGAAGAAGGACCGAGGCCCTCTCTCTCTTCTGGGTCCTCACCGGGGCTTGGAATCTGATCCCCAGGAGACACCTCTGCTCTGTGCAAGCTCTGGCCTCATTCACTGCCCAGAATCCGCCTCTGGAGCCCCCCCATCCTGGTTTGCTCCTTTCTTTTGCTCAGAAGGCTCAAGAAAGCACTGCCGAGGCCCAGGATCCCAAGCCAGAGATGCCCAACCAAGGTCAGATCAGCCCCAGGACATGATACCAGAGTTCCCTCCATGTATCAGCTCATCACACAGATGGGGAAACTGAGGCCTGACGACCCCAGGGAGAGCAAGCAGCAGCACTTGAAGCACAGTCTCAATGGGCATGTTCCATGTCACCACCAAGTGACAGGCACTGAGCACAGCTCAGCTCTAAGCTGACCTCCTCAGCCCGGCCCCAAGGTCTCCCCTCTGTAATCCCAACCCCCCAAGCTCCCCCACCGGTGTCCTACAGGCCTGTGGTTGAGAGCCAGCTCTCAGGTCCCGCCTTTGGGCTGTTGATCAGAGTCCTGCTGTCCCTGGAGCACCTTCCCAGCGTCCACCTGCCCAGATTCCCCGCTGGCTCAGCCAGGTGCTGCCTCGTCCTTCTGTAAGCCCCTGGGTGCTTCACCTCTACCCCCGCCCTGGGCCCTCAGGACGCGGCTGATGAGCTGCCTCTGGCCTCCAGCACCTGGCGCAGTGCCCAGCACTCAGCAGGTACCGAGGAATCTCACCTGCTGTCCCTCACGTCCAGCTGAAATCTGACAATAATGGCTATTGAGCATCCACTGCAAGCCCAGCACCCGCTCGGTCCCGTCCTCGCACCATGGACCTTGCTCATGGAGGTGTGTGTTTCCTGAGGGCGCAGGAGCTCTGGGACTGGAACCACACTGATCCCTGACCCTAAGCAAATCTCCTCTCCATCCCACAGGCCCCTGCTAGGTGAGACCACCATCATCTCCCAGAGGCTCTATTTGAATTGCCCAACTAGCCTCCCTGCCTCCACTCTTGTCTCTACCCTGGTCCTGTCACTAAGTACTTCCCATGACTCCTTGTGGCCCACTGGACAAAACTCAAGCCCCTGAGCTTGGCAACCAAACTCTGTGACATCTCCCTCTGCACTTTGTAGCCTCTCCTCTGGTCTCTAAGGTGCTGCGTCCTACAAGCAAGCGCGCCTTGATTCACTTCCAGACTGCATACGCTGTTCCCCTGCCTGGAACGCCCTTCCCGCACCTGCCTATTATGGATTCCTACACATCCCCAAACAGCCAAGATCAAGGGTTCCCTTTCCATCTCATTAGAAGAGAGCGGCAACAACCAGGCTGGTCTCAAAACTTAAGACCCTCTGTGAGGGAAGGGTCTGTGTCTACCTTGGAGATCACAGTCCCCGGGGCTTAACCCGCAAATGATGCTCAATCAGTATGTGTTGAATGAATGAATACTCCACACACACTTGTTGAGTAAACAGAGAAATGACAAAAGAATACAAGGCCACAGTATGCAGGGCCAGAGTAGAGGAGGAGAGACAGGCCAGGAAGGCCAAGGACGGGGGACAGCAGTGACAAATACCATCGGGGCTGATCTGCAGCAGAGCTGCGCTCTTGGCAGAGGGCGTGTTTGTGAGAGACAGAGCAAGGAGCCACCGGAGGCTCGAGTGTGTGTGCGCGTGCACGTGTGAGAGAGGTGAGGATGCACGTGAGGCAGTGAGTGTGTGTGTTGGGTTTGTGAATTAGCCTGTGTGACAAGGCAGAGGCATGAGGGAGTGTGTGTGTGTGGTATATGCCATGTTGGCTACGGGTGTGCATGAGTGTGTAAGTGAGGAAGACTGTGTGCCATGTGTGAACGAGACAGAGGTTGCTCATGACTGCTGGGGGGGAGTGACTTGGAAAGACAAGAGGGGGCACGTAAGGGGGTGCAGGAGTGAGAGATGGGGGGCTGTTGTGAGCATGCACAGGGAAGATGATGTGCCTGTGAGTGCGGCCTGCCAGGGGGAAGGGAAGAGGTGTCAGGGCTCTGCTGAGGGTGTGGCTGTGTGGCCTGGGCCACAGGCCTGGCGCCAGAGGTGGGGCTGGCCCTGGGCCCAGGGTGGGGGGCTCTGATGGAGCAGAAGATTCCTCAGAGTCCTCCCTGGAGCCACAGGCACCAGATTACCACGTCCCCAGGCAGGGAGGTCGATGAGGAGGCCCAGATGTGCGTGCGCCTCTACATCTGTCCACAGCAAAACCTCTGGGCATTTATTTGTCTTTGTCTGTGTCCGGGTGTGCACGCCTGTGCTTGTGTGAGCCCCGCCGGCTGTGTGTCTGTGCCTGTCTTTTGTCTCTGTATGTATCTGGGCCTTTGTCTCAGAGTGTGTGGCTGTTGGTCTGTGCCTGTCTGCATGACTGTGCCTGGTTTTGTGTGTGTCTAAGTGTGTGTGTCTACGGGGCACCATGTGTCCTGGACTCTGCATGTCTCTGGAATGGATGCAAGCAACCCCCAGGGCTGCTTGCTTGCATCTGCGGGTCTCTGCAGCCTCAGTGTAAATGAGGACACACTGCGCTTTTGAGGCTGTGGGTCTGGATCTTGGTGTATCTACGTGTGTGTGTGTGTGTGTGTGTGTGTGTGTCTGTGCACTTGTGTCTCAGTGTGTGAGATCATGCCGTGTGTTATAGTTTGGAAATGCTTCTCGGTATGATGTGTGTTTGTGACACAGAGGATACGTGTGTGCCTCTGTGCCTCTGTGTGTGTATGTGTGTGTGTGTGTGTGTTGGGTGTGAGGGGTTTGTCACAGACTGGTGAGCAAGTTAATCTCAGACTCCGTGACACGTGGAATAAAATCACGCTCCCATAATGGGATCATTCGTCTTCCTGTCCAAGGAGGGAACCAACTCCTCACCCTCCACCCTGGGGGAGCCAGTGGGGCCAGGGCCTGGCACCAGCCCCCACCCAGGCCCCTTCTGGGCCTCAGCACCCCACCCCTGCCCCTCTTCTGCTGCACTAGGCTCATGTGGCCTCCAGAGTGCCCTGGTGCCCACTGCGGGCTGGGCAGGGCTCCAGGACATGTGACTGGGCCACAGAGGCCTGTCCTGGGCCCCCCAGCCCCACCCACTGCTGAGGAGGGCCCTGCCCCAGATGGGAGGGGGAGTGCAGGAAGGAATCTTTGGGCCCCTCCTCCTCCCGGAGGGGAGGGATGAGCTGCAGGCCCTGCCGGGATTTTCCATCTCTCAGCAACAAGATTCCTGGTGAGCAGGCTGCAGGGTTTGGCAGGGCGCCTGCTGGAGACCCGCCCTCACCCGCCAGGACGCCTGGGTCCCTGGGGCCAGGCAGCAACGGGTTCCCTGGGGAGCTGGGAGGGCCCCAGAACTCCAGCCTACTGTTGCCTGGGCCTGTGGGAAAGCCATACCCTTCCAGGCCCCTATCTCCCCACCAAAGATGGCTCCCCAGCCACCCCCCAAGGCAAACCAGCACCCTTCCGCTGGCGTCCCCAAGCCTGGGCCTTCACTTGAGAAAGCCTTCCCAGGCTGGCCACCAGCACCTCCCCTTCCTGACCTCAGCACACCCAGCCCAGGTTCTAGACCTCACCTCCGGGGCTCAGGGCTCACAAGGGCAGGGCTGTGCATCTCCTCTCAGCCTGGGGGTTTGGAAGACAAGGCTCCCTATGGAGCATCTGCTAAATCCTCTTGGTCTCAGCTCTCCTCCTGAACTGAGCTGAGAGGCACCAGGAGAGGATTTCAAACTTGACAATGGGGAAACTGAGGCAGTGTAGCCCACTGCCCTACCTACCACAATGAATCAAGAGGCAAGACCCAGTAGTCTGGACACACTGTCTTAATCCTGCCCAGCAACTGCAGCTGCACCTCTCTCTCCCATTCTGCAATTCCAGGAGGGGGCGAGCCTCAGTTAGAAGAAGAGGGGAGTGGGTAGGTGGGCTCCTGCAACCCCAAGCACCTTGGATGAGCAACTGGAGAGCAGGTTTGGTGAGAGATTAACTTCCAGGAGAAACAAGAAGCTCCAAGATTTATGAGCCTCATTCTTCTCCCTTAAATTCCCCTCCAAGCCCCCCAGCCCCAGCCTGGTCCCTCCAGGGCTTCGCTGTGGCCCCAGGCCAATGTTGAGGCCCGAACCCATCCATCAGCTGTTGCCAGGGAGTTTCCACCCTAGTGGGTCCCAAAGGGAGGGGCTCAACTGACACTTGGGGCCCCGATCAATGGGAGGAGGCATAGCCCTAAAGAGCCAGCAGCCCTGCACCCTCTCTGGAGCTGGGGGCTCACATCCTCCAGGGAAGAAACTAGGCTGGTGGGAGGGGCCCAGGAGGAGGTGGCCTCCCAGTGCTGGGACCACACCCTGCCCCACCCTCTCAACCAGCGGGGAGACCTGGGATCCCAAGAGGCCCTACAGCTCTCGGGTGTGACCTTGGGTGCTGCTGCTCCTCCGCCTCCCCACCGCAGCATGCAGGAAGTGGCTCAGATATCCCGGGTGTCCCCAGTTCAGTGCAGCCCCCTCAGCATGAAGCCCTGCCCTCTCACCACGACCGGCTTAGGGGTGTCACCAGAATCTGGGCCAGACGGGTAAGGCAGCTAGCTGGAGGAGTCCCTAAAGTCACCCAAGCCAGAGCTAAAGACTTAAGGTGATCCCCTCTCCACCACTCATCCATTTTCCCACAGAGTGAGACTAAGGTCCTGAGAGAGGGTCAAGGACTACTACACCAAGACCTGGCTAGCTAAGAGGACAGGCTCTGGGGACAGGAAGACCTGGATTAAAATCCCTGCTGCACCAGTAACTTGTTATGGCAAGTTCCATGCCTTCTCTCAGCCTCAGGTGGCTCATCTGTAAAATGGGTGAGGGTGCCTCCCTTCTAACAGTGTTGACTTGGAATGAGAAGATGCATGTAAGGGTTTGGCATGGTACCTGACGGGGCGCTGGAACAATGGCAGCTCTCGTGACTGTGGTTAGTAAGTCCAGCGGCCAGGGGTGAAGGGGAGGAGGGGGCCTGACCTGCATGGAGGATGAGAGCTGCTTCATCCTCAAGCCAGGTAGGGACCTCCAGGACCTCAGCCTAGGAGGGCTGGCCAAATTCCTTGAAGCCCCCTAGCTGTCTCCTTCTTCGTTAAAGGCCTCTCATTAGTGAGCCTGGGCACCTGCCCCTCCATGCGTAATAAGCCTCATTAGTATCTTAGCCCCAAGCTCTAGCCCAGAGTCTATGTGTGTGCACACGAATGAGGGTGGGGGGCTGCAACAGGCCACCAGCCAGGAGACAGCATCCTCGCCAACCACACCCCCTGCCTGTCATCGGCAGAGCCCGTCACCACCCAGCTTGTCACCTGCCTGCCTCGCACCCGCACCACCTGTCACCCACCCAGGCTCGTCACCCACCCAGCCCATCACCTGCACCACCTGTCACCCACCCAGCCTGTCACTGGAGCCGCCTGACAGGCATCTGGGTGGGGGACAGGAGATGGGGAAGAGACGACCACAGGGGTGTGGAGCTGGGGGCCCCAGAGACCCTGTGGGACCCCCACTTCAGCTCTGCATCCTGCAGTATTGCCATGGCAACCTCTCAGCCGCAACCACTTTCCCAAACATCCCCCGCCCTCCCCCCCCAGGCCCTGCTCTTAGCTGAGCTGAGGCTGAGAAGAGCCTGAATGACAGCAGAATGGGGCAGGAAGGAGGGGTTCATCAGCAAGCTGGCCTTGACCATCCTTCCGCGTTTGGACTCGGTTACTCCATCTGCAAAATGGAGGGGCCAGAATGGGTGAGGCCCTCATGAAGCAGGCCATACTTCTCCAGCCTGGATTGGTTGAGCCGGCTGCCAGTTAACCTGTGCAGGCTGGGAGGTGGGACGAAAGGACAGGGGTTCTGGGTTCTTCCACACCCCTTTGCCCTGGCCCGGACCAGAGAGGCTGGGCCTCTGATCCAAGCTCACACAGCAGAAGGGGAGGAGCAGGCTAGAAGGGAGAGGGGCTCTGCCCTAGGACTGCCAGCTGGAGGCACTGGCACTGGGTGACCCAAGGTGACTGGGGGTTGGCTTGGCCCCCACCTTTGAGCTGCATTATTTATAAAACCCAGAGCTCTGAGCTGAGCAACAGCTGTGGCACTGGCCCTCTAGGGGCCACGCAGGATGGAGAAGAGGAGATGCCTTCTCAGAGGGGCCCTGGGTCCCTGGCTTCCTGCAGGGCTGGACTGGCCAAGGCTGGGTGGTAGGGGGGCAGAGGCTCTTCCTCCCCTCCCTCCCTACCCCCTCTCCTCTCCACTCCTCCAGGCAGGCAGCGATAGGATTACTTCTGCATGACTGCCCACTCCACAGGGTTCCAGAGACCCTCCTGCCTGCAGCAATCTTTAAAATTCCTCCAGCCCAACCTCATTCCCTTCTCCCTGCAGTGAATGCTCCGGAGTCTACCGCAGTGTGCCCACTGCCACCGCGCTGCCGCCACCACTGCCACCAAGCAGGCGGGGCCCAGGTCCCTGGCACTCGTGGCAAAGAAGGACCAGTCCTGAGGGTGTAGCCCCACATCCCTCAGACCCTCTGGCCCTTGGTGCTGACCCAGGGCCACAGACTGCTCCAGCTGGGGTCAGGCGAACCAGCTGCACCAGCACGGATGGGCACTGTGGGTAAACACACCTGGTGGTGTCTTGGCATGCCCACCATGTCCTCTGCTGCCAGGACCCGGCTACCCCACCTTGGCTCTGACCCCCTCTCTATTCCCCTAATCCCTGTTACCCTCCGGGATGGACAGACAGCTGGGCCAAGCCTGCGCCTGTGCCTCCCCAGGGCACAGGAGGCAGGCAGGAGATCGATCCACTGAATTTTTTAAGGCCCTAATGGAGCCTGCATCCCAGGAGTTGCTGGACTGGGACACAGCCGATGTCTTGGGGACCCTCCCACAGCACTGCAGTTGCTTCCTCCTTCCGATCTCAGTGGTCAGAGGAACCCCTTCTATAAACTATCCCCCAGCAAGAGAAGAGGCGCAGGCACCCCCAGGAAAGAGATGGGATTGGGGGGCTGTGAGCAATACCCAGAGCCCCCCCAACTCCCCAGCTCTAATGCAGGCAGAAGCAGCTCAGCCTCTAAATCACTCCCCTCATGCTGCCCTCTGAGGCGGATTCTGTGCATCTGTAATTAGGGGGTGGAACAGATGGTGGAGATTCCGTTTAAAATCATGCATCTAGTAAAGTAACCTTCGCTGTCGGAACTGACTCCCAGGGAGACCAGGCCCTGCAGCCTGGATTGGGGGGGGCATCAAACCAGCACCTTCCCCATCCCTCTCCCTGAAGCCCCAGCCTGTGTCCCTCTCAGGTGAGCCCAGGTGGGAGGATTTGGCAAGCACTTGCAAAGTGCAGCTGGGGGTAACTCCCCCTGGCCCCCACAGCCATGCCAGAGCCCAGGCAGGGCCAGGTACTCAGAGTTCTTGGCTGAGAGAGCAGGGTGACCAGGTGCCAAAGGGCTCTGCCCCACCCACAAAGGGGCCCCAAACCCCCAAACTGGGGCCAGAGTATCCAGAGCACAGGGTCTTGGGGGGGCAGCTTTGAGCCAGATGTCCAGTCTCACTGTCCAGGAATGAAAGGCCTGGGGCAGTGAGGGGGTGGAGATGGCTCCCCAGACAGAGGAGGCTCTGGGAAGTGGGGGAGGCTTGGGCAGTAGAGGAGAGCCCTGCATGTGAAAGGCGAGGCTGTCTGGGGGGCGGCTGGGGGGAGGGTGTGCTGGAATGTGTGACTGGTGGGAGTGAGGCTGCAGAAAAATTGAGGCGGGGTACCGAAAGGGTGTTGTGGAGTGCAGGGGGGGGGGGACTGGCAGAAGCTTTGTATGTTGTAAATAAGAATGGTGTCATGTTTGGAGAGGTGCAGGGTTGTCCCCGGGCCCTTACATTGAGCAAAGTCCTGGAGCTGGAGCTGGGCTACATCTGGGAGTCTCAGGGACTCTGGCAGGATTGCCTGTTGAGGTACAGGGACCTGCGGGTGTGCGTGGTTGGGGTGCGGGGACCTGCGGGAAGGTATTAGAAGCTGTGGGGACATTATCTGTTTGAAGATACACTAGAACCAAAGCTCTATGTGCATGAGGTAAATGTTGTGGCTACAGGGGGCGTTCTTGTCTGAGTGGGTGTTGAAGCAGAGAGAGAGAGAGAGAGAGAGAGAGAGAGAGAGTGTGTGTGTGTGTGTGTGTGTGTGTGTGTGTGTATTTGGGATGAGGTTGTTTGGAAAAGTGTGGGGGCCCCACTGGTGTGTTTGGGGTACCAGGCTGGAGCTTGGGGAAATGTGAGTTTATGGGGAGGTTCTGGGGCTATGGGGTCTGCACATGTGGGAAGGTATTGGAGCTGTAGCTGGATCCTAGATGTATCTATCAAGGTGTTGGGGTTGAAGAGGGAGCTGATATGCTAGAAGCTGTGTGTGTGTGTGTGTGTGTG
>PVJS01020572.1:0-32444 GCA_004027185.1 Glis glis | reverse complement strand
GATCTGTGGATACACACAGAAAGGATGGGGCCAGTTCTTTGATGGAGCACAGCGAGCAGGCAGCCCCGGCCTAGTGAGCAACATCACCCCCCCACACTCACCTGGTGATGTGTTCTTGGGTCTTCATAGCATTAATGTATTTCTAGCTATAAATACTGATGAAAAGGGGATATATAAAATAATCCTGAATTATTTCCCATCTGAGTCTCTTGGATTGATGACCTATGTAGCTCTGTTCACTAGATTATGCTCAACTGTATTTGATAAAGACCTAGCCTTGGTCCAGAAAGCTCTGCATGCACACCTTCATTCATCATCCCTTTGAGGAAGAGCAGAAGACCTGGGAACCCGGGAGGATTGAAAATGGCCATCTGTATCACCTTCTGTGAGATAGGGGGAGGTGAGAGGCCAGTCGGCACCAGGAGATAAGGGTCCACCAGCCCACAAAATGACGATGCATGACTGAAATAGTCGTGTCTCCTTTTATAAAATTCTTGTCCAGTGGATTTCAACAAATGAAGTCCAGGGACTAATGAAGGATATAGAAATATGAAAGTTTATTTTCAGTCAAAGAAAGAAGACAAAAACAGCCCCCCCAGGAGGGAAAGAGTGAAACCATCAAAGCACTTGGGAAGTAGGCTTTTAAACCTTATTGAGGTTCCCCATCTGCTCTTTTATGATTGGTGAGAAATGGGTCCTGGGACACCATTGTCTTTTGACCAATTTCAATCCTTAATTTTAATTATCTTGTGGGTGGGTGGGCCCTGATCTCCTGAAACCCACCTCCCTGCTCACCTCCCCCCACGTCACAGAAGGTGATACAGATGGCCTTTTTTAATCCCTCCTCACTGTGGAGACTAAAAAAATATCAGTGGTTGCTAGGAATGGGAGTGAAGGGCTGCAGTGATGACAAAGGGACATGACAACTTCTGAGATGTGGTTTTTTTACATCTGGGTTGTGATGATGGTGGTTACATGACTGAACACATTTGCCAAAACTTGCAGACACGTATACTTAATATGGTGCTTTCACTGTATGTAAACTATGCCTTAATAAGAAATAAGTTTGAAAACTATTCAGTGTATGTTCTCTCACTACAATGCAAATATGCTAGAAATCAGTAAACACAAGATAAGAAAACCCTCTTATATCTAGAATCTGGAAAAGATATTTTATGACAGAAATAGACTGTCATCAGTTTGCAAACCGTAGTGGGAACAATTACTCCATTTTGATTACTAAAGCCATTAAATATAATGTTAAACTGGAAATTTTGTAAAAAAAAATGGCACCTGAACTTACTAATCTATCTTTAACATCTCTAAGAGTGATAACCAGACATGCCATTATCCCCGATAGAAGTAAGCATTCTCTGTTATGAATTAATTCTTGCCAAAAAGCCAGACACAAATATGATGAAGCTTCTAGATCTACCTAATAATATATTAGAAAATTATGGAAAAGCCAATGGAAAGAGAAAAGTGTTAAATCAAACCACGGGTACTAACAGTATGTAGAATGTGGGGAGCTCTACATTACTAATGACTCGCCTTTCTCAACAAATCAATCATAATAAAAAAGAAAGTACAAAGGAAGAGCACAATTTAAAGATACAAAAGAGGAAGAGAGACCTAACAAAATGCAATGGATGTGTACTTTTCAAATATGCTGATTTGAACAAACCAATTGCTAAAAATTAGTTTATAAGAACATTTGAATGCTAAATGGATATTTGAAAATGTTCACGGATGTAAAATATGAGATATAAAAATAATATGTCTGGACTTTGCTTCAAAATCATCGAATGAAAGGGAGAGGTAGGTGGTGAAGGCAAAATGTGTGTGCATGTGTGTGTTTACAGATTGTATATAAAGAATTAGAAAATGGATTGTGTGTTGAGTCCAGTGGTAAGGAGGCATTCAGGTTATCTCTGAGAAAACTCAAATTTATTTTGACTCACTAGTGGAACAGAAGAGAGGAATAGGCCTTAGAATGGTAGAGAGTGGGGAGCCCGCCTGCTCTCAGACACTTGACTGTAATGGGAGAGAGAGATTCCAGCGGATACAACTCAGGGACACCAAGTGATTTAAACAAGCAGTGAGCATGGAGTGCTTTAAAGGTAGGAAGCATTGACTTTCTAATACAAAGAAACAGGGTTACCCAAATGTGTAATTATTCAGTCCATAGTTTTCAAACCATAAATATTGATCACTATGAATTGTCAAGTTTAAATAACCTGAAAAAGAATACCTTACACAAATGCAATTAAGGTCTTTGAGGTCTTAGTTGCTATGGAAGTGTGTGTGTGTGTGTGTGTGTGTGTGTACATGATATACATGTACATATATGTTTGCATATAGCAGCTTGGAGCTTTAAGGTTTTATGTATAGACATAGACATAGACGTAGGTAGCCAGGTAAGGATAATTAGCATTGAAAATAATATTATCTTTGTATTTTCATGATTCTTTGTCTTCCTGTAGATTAGAAAGTTGAGCAGGTCAGTAATTTTTTCATTCTTTGTCAATTCTCCAAAACTGACTGAGAAAATTAACGAAGCAAAATTTGGTCTGTAAAACCAATACTTAAACCAGGCATAGTGGTGCACACCTATAATCCCAGTACTTCGGAAGCTGAAACAGGAGGATCACAGGTTCAAGAACAGTCTCAGCAACTTAGCAAGACTCTCAGCAACCTAGCAAGACCCTGTTTCAAAACATAAAAATGCAAGGGTTGGGAGCGTAGCTCAGAGGCAGAATGTCTCTGGCTTCAATCCCCAGTATCAAAAAACTACATATACTATTGTATTTGAGACTTTTTAGGCACCACTAGTTTAAGGAAATGTTTCTAGCTTGGCAAGATATTTCCTGGAGTTCAGCCATAGTAGGCACATTCCAAACCCTAATTTCTTCCAAAGTAATCTCACACACTACTGACTCCTGAATGTATGCTGCCTGTTCAGATATCTCTCCCAAACAAGACTGTTTGTCTTTTGGCAGCTAAGGCTGAATGTGTCAAGCAGTGATGTGTGGAAGCATGCCAGGCTAAGCTTGACATGGTGCAATGGGAGAGCTTGTTGAGAGCTGGCTGCTCAGGACTTGGGAGGTGGAGGAGAGCATTATCTAATCAGTTTATGTTATCATACATAAAATAATTTTTGATGCCTCCCCTTTTTCCTTATCCTTTACCTTTAATGCTGTCAATTATACTTCCAAAATGTGTTTTGAATTTCTCAGTATCTCTTCATCTGGTGGTGCCGCATCAGCTCTTGCCATAATCTCTTAGAAAGGGTTTCAGACAAAAGGGCCATTTATAACCATAAAGCTAGGACCAAGAGAAAGATGGTTCGTTTCTGTGACACAGTCTGGAGAGTCTGGCCAATGTATGTTAAGAAAAAATAGAAAAGGGGGCTGCTGAAAGGTGTTCTAAATTATCATATGAATTTGCAGTTGAAATTGTTCTGTCGGAGTTTGGGTCAAGGGGAGGAGATCCCATTTCCTCAGGCATCTATGCAGTTGCATAATAAGGAGTCTGAACAGCCAGGAAGGAAGTTGATTGTGCAGAGAAAAGCACAGATTCCTGTGTGCAAAGGTGGCAGAGCACTGGAAGAAAAAGCTGAGGAAGGTTTAATAGCTTAAATGTAATAACTCTCTCCATGGTGGCAGCAATGGAGGTGGGGTTGTATTTCCATCCCCCCACCTCCCCAGACTATTCCCTCCCCACAGTGGGAACAGAGACTGCAGCCCTGCCCCCTGCCTGAGCAGACACTTCTTTCCCCATTTGGTATCAGGCTTGCTGGCCGAGAAGGGGGGCCAGCAGAGGGTTTTCCTCTATAGGCATTGCCAGACTAAGACCCCAAAATGGAAATGGTCTCCCCTTTAAGAACCAGCAAGGACCTGGGAGCAGTGGTATATGCCTGTAATCCCAGTACCTGGGAGTCTGAAACAGGAAGATCTCAGGTTCAAATCCAGCCTCAGCAATTTAGTGAGGCCCTCAGCAAATTTAGTGAGACCCTGTTTCAAAATAAAAAGGGCTGGGGGTGTAGCTTGGAGGTAGAATGCTCCTGGGTTTAATCCCCAGTACCACTAAAAAAAAAAAAAGAACCATCAAGGCACCTCATATGGCCATCAAGGGGAAGGACAATTTTCACTACCTCATTGATACAAATGTACTAGTAAACCCACAGAACATGGAACTACAGAAAACAAACCCGTCCAGCTGCAGTTCGAAAGACGATGGCTAATGTGCAAGAACAGCAGCCTTTTCCCACCAAACTTAGCAGCTCCCAGGCAAAGGCAGCAACTGGGAACCCACAGAGTCGGACATGAAACAGAGGGCAAAATATACAGCCCTGAAAAGGAACAACCCCAGGGCCCCAGCTGTGGTACAAGGCCACAGTCAGAAAGAAGTGATGTTCCCCATATAGCCCTCGTCCTAGTGTGCTGATCTCCCACTTCCCAGGCCAGCAGACACTTCTAGGTGCTTCCCGTATTTTATCTTTTCAGTCATTGCTGAAAAGGGCCTCTGGAAGTCCTCATATGTGCAAACACCGGCCACTTGGCCCTGCTAATTTTTGCAGAGAGAGGCTCAATAATGAAAGAGTGGGTTTTAAAACAAGAGCTGGAGCCTATAAAATACCTAATTCCCAAAATTCTCTAAACATTGTAAAGACTTCTCCAAATTGAATAAAACTACCAGGCATACGGGAAATACCCAGATGCAAATCCAGAAGCCCCTAAAAATCTCTATATGGTCAATATAACTTATATTGTACAGAGCACCTAGATTTTATTAAAATACATTTAGTAGGTAAAGAGGGCAATTGACATAAACCTCTCAGAGCTAGTTAATATTGTCTTTAAAGTATATAATGCCTGGGAGGAACCAATACTAAAGCCAACATGTGTTTTGTTGGCAGCCTCTGTAAATGGATCCTCAGGAAAGCCAAAGAGAAGGGCAAAAAGGGCTGCCCTCCATTAAAAAAGAAGCCACACAGGCGTGCAGGATATAATTGACAGTGGGACCCATTTAAAGTAATAACACCATGGAAGTGGTAAGAATGACAAGTCAGACTCAGCAGCAGCTATTGTTCCAACTCCTTAAGTGTAAACTGAGACCACAAAAAATTAAGACATGACTTTTTGTACATGCCAGATTGTCTGATCCTTCTCCTGTGACAAGAATTGTTGTGTAAGTTAAATGCTCAGCTAACCTTTCCACCTGAGAAGCAACAACTCCACTTGCAAGAGTCACTGAAAACACAATCCAGTTCCAGCTTTTTCCTGTCAACCAAAAAGAAAACTGGGCCCATTTCCCCAGAGGTCTACAGAAAGTAAGGTCATATGGGCCAATGGGACCTGGGAAGGGTAGTGAACACTACCCCAGTCAAGATCTTACATAAGGAGGAAGAACCTGCCCGGAAAAAAAAAAAAAGCAAACAATACCTTCTTATGAAAGCTCCATTAACAGGGATCCAGCCTCTTCTAGACAAATTTTTAAAACATGGATTGATTTGGCCTTGTTAGTTCCCCTACAATATTCCAATCTTGCCTGTTAAATTTTTTTTTAATTTAAAAATACTCACACTGAGGAGTACTCATGTGTGCAATGCTTAACAGCTGTAAATGGTGTTGCCCAGAATATACACTCTACAGTGTCAGATCCCTACACCATCCAGCCTGGATACCAGGTAATTATGGTTGGTTCACAGTACTGGACTTAAAAGATATGTTCTTCTGCATACCACAAAAAAGGGGATCCCAGCTACTGTTTGCTTTTAAATGGCAGGATCCCAATATCAAAGTAATCTTCCACTGTTACTGGACTATCCCACCTCAGGTATTTTTAAATTCTACTCCTTTGTTTAATGGGAAAGGCCTGGGAGGGTTACAGTTGGATCAAAAGAATTCTTTTACAATATGTGGATGGCCTACTTATAGCTAGCCCAGACCATAAACACTGCTTTTTGAACACTGTTACTATATTGATGTAGTATATACTATGTGGGTATAAAATGTACCTTAAAAGCCTAAGATCTGCAAATGACAAGTCACTTATGTGGGATTTCAGATTAGCCAATGTGCCCCAAGTCTGATGTCAGATCAGAAGTAAGCTGTCTTGAGCCTTAGGGAATCCAGAAACCAGAGGCAATTACATGTGTTCCCGGGGAATGGCAGGATTCTGCTGTATTTGGGTCCCTAATTTGGGGCTACTAGCAAAACCCCTGTATGAGGCCTTGGAAGGAATAGAAACAAATCCCTTGACTTGGACCCCAGAATGTCAAACTGCATTCAAGAAGTTAAAGCTAAGCCTCAGGCCTGTCTGACATTTTAAAATGGAATTCAATTTGTATATTTGTGAGAAACAAGGTACAGCCTTTGGAGTACTCGTACAGGTGTCGAGAGACATACCATAGCCTATAGCCCAATTGTCAAAACAGCTCGACTACACAGCACAAGAATGCCTCCCTGCCTTCAGGCAGTAGCTGCCATTTATGATTAACTGCTGGAGGCTGAGAAGTTTACTCTAGGACAACCCATTACTATGTTTGTTCCTCACCAAGTCCTGGTCCTCCTAGAACAAAAGGGTGGCTATTGGCTGACTACTGGGAAGATAAGGAGGTACCAAGCCATCCTACTGGATAACACAAATGTCTACCTTAAAAACTATGTCTACCTTAAATCCAGCAATGTTGTTGCCAGCAGATGAAAACAGGCCAATACAACATGACCTCCTGGAGATCTTGGAGACTGTTTAGGAGGTTAGACTTGCATGATCAGCCTATAGCAGAGCCAGACTGGGACCTCTTTACGAATGGGAGCAACTTCATGGAGAGTGGTCAGCAGATAAGTGGATATGAGGTCATTATGGAACAACAAAAGTGACCTAACAAATGAGCAAGACATTTAACATCCAATGGAAATCACATGCATTCTAGATACCCAATCTACAAAGAAAATGGAAAATATGAATCACATCTTAAAGAAAATAACTACTAGATTATGTAAAAAAAAAAAAAACCTCATCTACAGTGGAATAAGGTGTTGCTAATTGCTCTTCTCTGGAAATGCACAGGCCCCAGAAGTGGTTTTAAACTGAGCCCCCATAAAATACTGTATAGGAGACTGTTCCTTATACCCCAGGAAGAAAAGAAGGTATGGTTATATTAAAAAAAAAAAAAAACTAGAGCCGGACGTGGTGGCACACGCTTGTAATCCCAGTACTTGGGAGGCGGAGATCGGAGGATCCGGGTTTGCGGCCAACCTCAGCTACTTAGTGAGGCCCTCCTGCAACTTTGTGAGACCTGGTTTCAATAAAACAGGGCCGGGGGTGTAGCGTGGAGGTAGAACGCCCCTGGGTTCAATCCCCAGTACCGCAAAAAAAAAAAACTAAACTGAAACAGTATGTAGAACAAATCAGTCAAATATTAACTACCGTACATAAATATGCTTTTTCCAGTTCCCCACCAAGGCTGGAGTCACCTCTCCATCCCTCTAGTAAAAGCCCAAAAGGAAAAAAATGACACCAGCAAGTAAAAACCTTCCATCTAAGAATGTCCCTCGTTGCTCATGTTTATCAGGAAGCAGCTTGGAGATATCATCAAATATTTTGATCAACTTATATTATTTGAAACTAAACTGTAGTTGTAAATTTCCATAGAAATGGAAGGACAACATTGACAGTGGGGAAAATGTAACATATGTCCATATTTGGCCTTAAGTATGAACTTTCCTGATCAAACAGCAGGTGGTTTATTTTAAAACTGACATCGCTTTTCCTTCTCCCTACTTTCCTCTCCCTCTTTACAATTAACATGTTCATATCAGTTTACTGATCACAGAAATGAAGAACTGGTGTCGGTAGGTCTGAGGGACTTATCTTAAAGACTATTTGGACATGAATTCTGTTTTCTTAGACCTTGGAGGTCCAAGCTTTATAAACTTGGGTCTTCCCTTTTGAAATCTGGGAAAATTATAAAATTAAATATTTGTGAATGAAAGCTCATTATTATCCCCCATTTGGTAGCAAATCAATGAAACTTTCTTTTCCTTTGTCTCAGAGCCTTGTCTGTGATTATCTGGCAATTAGAGCAAGAACCAAGATTTTGGTATCAATATTATTTCCACCTCATAATAGCTTGACTCAGGATAGAATCCAAAAGACCATCTCTTAACTCTACCTGCTTGACAGGTAGAGTTCTCTGGAGGAAAAAAAAAACTAAACTGAAACAGTATGTAGAACAGATCAGTCAAATATTAACTACCGTACATAAATATGCTTTTTCCAGTTCCCCACCAAGGCTGGAGTCACCTCTCCATCCCTCTGGTAAAAGCCCAAAAGGAAACTTCTCTGGAGGAAAATTTTAAATGTTATTAAATTTAGCTTCTTTTCAAGAAAAAACAGCATACAGTAAAAATGGTAAGAAATAGGATGATGCAAGAAAATTTAACTGTAAACAAGAAAAATATAAGTCAATACAATTAAACCTACAGATGACTCATATATTGTTAGCAAACAAGGATTTTAAAATAAATATATAATTATATTAAATTTGTACTTAGGGCAAAACATATAAAAATGGGCAAACTCTTGAATTTCATCACATAAATTAAATTCTATAAAGGAACGAAATGGAAATTACGGAACAAAAACAGAATGTCCAAAATGGAGAATTTATTTATAACAGAATGAACACAGAAAAGGGGAGTATGAATGAATTCAGACAGGGCAATGGAACATGACAAAACAGAACCACAACAGAAGAAAAAGTCTTAACACAGTGTAAGAGGCCTATAGGAGAACATGAAATGTGCTAAATTGTACATAACATTAGTAACAAGCAGAAGGAATATTTGAAGATATATTGACTGTATTTTGCCCAAAATGATGAAAGATATCAACCCACAGGTCAAGGAATCCTAAAAGACTCCAAATGTAATAAATAAATGAGTACCTAATTGCATCATAGGCAAACGGCAGGTCATCAGAAAAACAGATAATAATAAAGGCAGTCTGCAAAAAAAATATGCCATATATACAGAGGAACAACAAGATGAAAAATAGACATTTAATTTTTAAAAGATAATAACCAATAGAGTGACATATTTAAAATCCTAAAAGAGAAATGCAAATATATTTTAAAATTAAATGCAAAATAATGGAATCCTGAGATGGTAGCATTGAATGGGAAATAACACAACATAATTTACAGGGATAATGGAATTTGATTGTATGCTGAAGACTTGTGTATATTTAATGAGTGTATATTATGATCCAACAATCCCATTTCTCTTTGAAACATACACTCATAGGGCCTATCACACACACAGGAAAATTCCTGTATTAGATTATCTCAGTTTTCTTCCTGATTCGCCAACCACTTTCCGCTGCCCTTTGTGTCACATCTGAATGTCTTACTGTTGCGAACAAAGCCCTATTGTGACCTCTACGTAAGTCCCAGGTTTATCACCATGTCCCTAACTCACTACCCTCACTCATGGTAAATTTCTTTGAGTTCTTTGATACTACTGTGTCTTCTCTTGACTCAGGGTCTCAATACATACTATTCTCTACGCTAGAAATTCTCTGTGTCCCACTAACCTGGCTGTCCTCTTCCCACCATTTAGATCTCACACCGGGCACACTCCCAGAGAGAACTTTCCCCAGTCTATCCAGATCTCCTCTGTCACTCTCTTTTCCAGCATCATAATTTTGTTCTTCCCATTCTTTTCTATGATACAGATATGAAGTCTGTTTTGTTTTCAGTATATATCCTCCACTTGGCTTTAAGTTCCATAAGGACAAAGCAATTTCTGCTTTTCTCACCAATTATTCTTTAAAATTAAAGAAAACCCTCCCTATTTCTTGAGACCTCTGGGTTGGGCCCTATTATGTATGCAGGACTGTTTTTAGTACATTCTTGCCAGTTTGCCTTTCCTTTGTGTTTAATCTTATGGAATCCTTGAACTTACATATCAGAAGAAGTATGGTAGGTTAGCTTCTAGCCCAAAATGAGATATGCTTGAAAAAGCCTAATTACAGATTCTTCTACTTCTGTAGCTCCCATACCCTAACCACAATCTTCTTCATAGGTTAAAATTGAAGGGACAAAATCTTCTCAGGCATCAGCTTCTCCACCTACACTTGGCTGTTTGTAGATAGAACTACTTGGTCTATGATAACGTGATTAAGAGCTGTGATCCATCTGATTTTGTAGAAGAGGTACACCAATGAATTCAGTGAACAAGCATAATGTCTTTGAAACAATGACCTGTGGATGTAGTTGAGATGTCCAATGCTGAGGATAATCATTTTAATCTGGTGAGTAAAAATGTACTGATTCCAGTTCAACAAGGGGTCAGCAGACCTGGAGAGTCAAAGTGGTAGCATCGGCCACAGATGCTATAGTTTGGAACTGGAATGTCCATCAAAAGGCCCATGTGTAAAGGCTTGGTCCCGAGCCTGGTGCTATTGGGAGGTGATGAAACCCTTAAGTGATGGGCCTAGTGGGAGATTTTAGGCCATTGGGTATGTACCCTAGAAGGAGCCATCCTTCCTCCTTCTCTCCTTCCTCCCTCTCTCTTTGTTTCCTGGCTGCCAGGAGGTGAGCAGTTTCCTCCACCACATGTTCCCACCATGATGCACTACATCACCATAGGCCCAAAGCAATGGGGTCAAACTTCCAAAACTCTGAGCCAAAATAAACCTTTCCTTTTTTAAAGTTGATTGATTATCTCTAATATTTCATTACAATAACAGAAAGCTGACTAAATCAGCTGGTGATTTCATAATTTAGAAGAAAAATAAACAAATAAATGGTGGTTCTTATATTCCAGTTGGTTTCCAAAATGAGGACATGCATATAAAATGTCAGGTATTAAGGAAAACTAGGAACCAACACTGATTTCTTCTCTGATGCTGTCCACAAAATTTTTTTCTGACAGAAAATAGAGGTAATCTAAATCACTTGCTTTTTTGCCCCTTCAGATACAGTCAGTTATCATTTCACACAGCAATGAATCTGCCAATCTAAGGAATTTCAGAAGGTCTTGGTAGAATCAAGCTCTTAACTCTCCTATCCCTAAGTTTCCCTTACTCTTAAAGAGTTTAACACTCAGCTCTCTTGCTAACCTCAAATATAGAACTATGGTCTGAAAAACTTGAAGTCTGGGGAGAAAGGACTGAAGGGCAGAGAAGTCAAGGAAAAATGGAAGAAAAGAATTGGGGAGCATGGGCAAGAAAAAAAGGAAGTCATAGGAGAGAGGAAGAAGCAGAGGAGAAGAGTGAGGACAAGACATAGACCAAAGAAAGGAATGAAAAGGAGGCAATAAGGGATTAAGGAGAACATGTAATTTGCATACCTTCAAAAAATCCACTCGAAGCACATAAAATCAATTAAAAATATATGAGACTGAAAAACTCACAAGCTATAACCATATTCAAATGACTTGATGAATTATTTAACGATCTATAAATACATGCAGAAATACAGAGCTGGAGAATAAAAACACACCCTATAGGTCCCACCTCTCACTTGCCACCTCCAAAATGCCAAAGCAAGTTATTTTCACTTGATGAAAACCTCCCTCAGAGACTGGTGCTCATTTTTATTTTCAATCTGAACAAAATCACCATTTATGCGCTCGACTGTGTTATGAAATATCCTACAAATGGGACTTTTCAATCCTGAATGTAAGTACATTTGACAGCTCACCGATTCCACAAACACCAGCACCTTGTCTTAAAATACTACAGCTACTCTCAGGTTTGGCAAATGTCACATTCCTCTAAGACCCATTTCCAAAGTTCTAGTTTTAGACACACTCTATAAGATAGTTACGTATTTCATTCCTTGGGCCTGAAAGATATTATTCCTTACAAAAGAACATCAGAGTTCATTTTTCCTCCTAATTTCTTAGGATTACATTTCATGTAATACTGTTAGAATAGTACGAATATAAAAGTTAATTCTTTGTGTCCAAGTTGGTTTTCAACTTATTCACATGGAACATATGATTCACAGATGATTTTTTAAATATTTTTATATTTAACCTCTCAAAATACTTAACAGTCAATGTGATTTGGCACATAATATCACAGACTTGTTTGAGCTACCTTCCTCCCTCACCCAAGGTGCCACTGGAAGGATATACTGAAGAGCTGATGTTGCTGTGTGGACCAGGATGCCCTCCCCATTAGTCAGTACAACTTCCTGAACACAGCCCTGGAAATGGCTATTCTAGTAAACACCAGGAAAACTGGGCTTGGCTGGATTTCAGTTGATATTGGCCTCAACTGCATTAACCATGTCATTTTTTTCTGTATTCTGATGATTTGCTAGCCCTTGAAGGATGACCTTTCCCAAGGCTAGCCAAATCTTAGAGGTCATCAACAAGTCACCCTGAAGTGTGTCCTTCAAAAACAAATCAGCTAATTCTGAGCCCATACTCTCAACTACCTCCTGTATCTGGCTTTCACCCTCTAGGCCACTATCCACTTGCCCCAATTACACCAAGGTCAGGATCCAGAAAACTAGGGATAGCCCCTAGGCCCCAGAACCCACTAAAATTACTCAAACTAGCCAATCCTAAATTGATCTTTCGACCTGTCGTGCCTGACACATCCCTTTCTACAGAAACCATAATGAAGTCTCTTGCCTACAAGTTCCCCTCTCCCTTTGCCATCTGACCTACTCTAGTGCTGTCCTGATTGACCCACAGCAAGGAGAATCCCCCTCCTCTTAGAAATTGTGAAAATGTCAATGGTCTCCTAATCTGTTTTCCTTGCCATACCTAAATCATAATAAAATTTAATTTTAAAACATTTAAATAGCTCCACGTGGATTCAGACAAACACTGGCTAAGCCATACTGGAAAACACAAAAGGATAAGCAAAGAGGTCTATTATGTTAGGCTAAATAATATTTCCCTGACATTGCAGATGTGATTAATGAAGGATCGTGAGATGGGGAACTAATCTTGGATTTTCTAGGTGGCCTAATGTAATGATATATCCTTATAACATGAAGACAGAAATGTCAGAGTTACAGATACTAGAAGATGCTATGCTACCCACATTGAAGATAGTGAATGGGGTCATGAACTAACTAAAGAAAGCAAGCTTTAGATGCTGGAAAAGGCAAGGTGACAGAGTCTCTCACAGAGACTTCCCAAGTCATGCAGCCCTGTTAACACCTTGGCTTTAGCCCAGTGAAACCTATTTTGGACTTCGGTCCTCAAGCACTGACAGATAATAAATGTGTGATGTTTAAGCCACTAAAGTTATTGATCATCTCTTACAGCAGCAAGAGCAGTGGTACCAGTTCTAACAGTGGTGTGACTGCAACGAATGTCTGGAAATGTAGGAAAGGTTTTAGAATTGGATAGATGATGGGAATTTTCTAAGAGCACAATGCTAAAATCTTATATTGCATTTATCAGACTGTTACTAGATATGTGGATGTCAAGTGCTCTAGTGGCAAGGCTCAGAAGTAAGTGAGGAGCATGGTGGTGGCAACCTACCTCATCTGGGAGCGTGCACAGACCATCACAAACAGGCAGTCACAGAATGCACTGCTGATGAGGCTCAGAAGGAAATAAGAAGTATGTTATTGGAAACTGGCAGAAAATGAACCTTTGATATAAAATGGCAGAAAACTTAGCTGGATTATGCCCTGAAGTCAAGAGGAAAGAAGAACTTGTAAGCAGTGAACTTGGTTATTTAGCCAAGGAGATTCCCAAGCAAAGTGTTGAAGGTGTAGCCTTCATGCAGCTTATGAGAGGAAAAATACAGATTGAGGGAATTAATTAAGAAAAAAATGGAACTAGGACTTGATGGTTTGGGAAATTCTCAGGATATTCAGATTACAAAAGATGCTAACATTAAGAGATTCATTACCAGGAAGTATATTCTGAAAAGTGGAGAGTATGACTGGATAACTTCATGCTAGTATCTGAGAAAGGTCAACATATTTGATTGCATGGAGGGCTATTTGAAGAAGTTCAGCATGTAATTCGTGGATAAATTTTAGCTACCTAAGCAGAAGCCAGAAAAAGAATGGGAAGAATTAGGCAAGATAGATCTGTGAAGGAGGGGTCTCATGTCTAAATGAAGTGAATCTCTAAGAAATACATAAGAAAAATACACTGATGTTATACCCACTGTGGTTGATGTTAAAAACACTGTCATCTGAGAATGAATAGGACAGAGAGAGGGTGAAATGAAAAAGAGGCTGTTGGACTTCAAAAAGTCTATAAGTAGGAAATAGGCTAATAAAATTACTCAGCTACTTATGCATACTGTCCCTCAAAAACACAGAAAGGATGCTCTAAGAGCACGTAATTATTGGCCCAGAGGGCATGTTCATGAGTCACAGTGGGTTTCTCCTTGCCTTGAAAACCAATGAAGTTTGCTGATTTTGATTTTTACGTTTTTCAGTACCAGTGACTTTTCTTTAATTTTTTTTCTCATTTTAAATAGAATATCTGTAATGTCTACCCAACCTTTTTTTTTTTTTTTGGAACAGATAGCTTGCCTTCTAGTTTCAGAGGTCCGCTGATAGAAATTTTATCTTAAAATGTAAGTGATTTTTGGACATGAGCTGATGCTGTGGTAGATTTAGGTTTTTCAGGACTTTGGTATGTAGTGAAGGTACTTTTCATGTGAGCTAAATGTGAATCTTGGAGTCGACTTTAACAGATTCAGTAATGCCCCTCTCCCAAGATGTCTACATTCTAATCACCGTTCCATGTGTATATGTTACATAGTAGGAGAGACTTTACATTTATTTATTTATTTATTTATTTATTTATTTATTTACTTATTTATTTTTGCAGTACTGGGGATTGAACCCAGGGGCATTCTACCTCCGAGCTACACCCCCAGTCCTATTTTTTTTAATTCTTTATTTTGAAACAGGGTCTCACTAAGTTGCAGAGGGCCTCACTAAATAGCTACAGCTGGCTGCGAACCTGCAATCTTCCTGTCTCAGCCTTCCAAGTACTGGGATTACAAGCACATGCCACCACGCCTGGCTGAGACTTTACCTTTAAAAGCTAGAAAAGACAGAAAATAGATTCTGCTCTAGGACTTGCAGAAGGAACACAGTCTTGCTGACAAGTTGATTTTTAGCTCAGTAAAATGCATTTCAGACTTCTGTAACATAATAAATTTGTGTTGGTTTAAGCTGCCAAGTCTGTGTTAATTTGTTATAGTAGCAATGAGAAATTATACACCAATCATGGAAGGAGCCTGGAGGAGAAAGGGAGATAAACAGATTCCCCATGGCCACCTACAATGATATCAAGCTGTCAAGGCACAGCTGACACCAAGGGTCCCTCCTCTCACTTGCCATGGAGGTGGGCTGGGGTGCTCTGTGCATTTGGATAAGGTACACAACAATGTTAATGGAGATGAACCCAGTTTCCTCTCTCATCACCAGTGGCAAGGAAAGTGTAAGGAGTAAAATATCATTAAGATCTTCATAGATCTCTCCTTCTCCAAATCTTCCTCGAGATCTGTCACCACACACCCATTTAAAGTGCCTCTTCACTGCCCCTTGGCATCCTTAGTAAAGTGTTCTCTCAGTAGTTTTTGAAAACATGGTCCTCCGGTGGGGAGAACGCCTGCTTTCACTATTTCAAATGGTTCTGAGAAGCCACGAGTACCATTTCTAGGAATGAGTAGGTGTGGTGACAGTGAAGCTCTAAGACTAGCAAAAAAAAAAAAACACATATATAATATACATACATACATACATACATGGGTTGGGTTATTTACAGCCCCTCAAGAATGCCCACTTTCACTCTTGAGATGCACAGCCCAAGTTGATGCTCCCTCATTTGAGGTAAGTCCAAGGCGAATTACTGGGTCCCCAAATGCCCAGATGGTCCCTGCCTAGAGTTCTCCAGTCTCTAACACCATCTGCTACCTAAGGAAGGGTAGCAGTCTGGTGGTTATGATTAGGTGGGCAAACTATCAGTGCTCATATCCTTTCCGATCTGCACCTGAAGCTAGAGAAACTACCTTTCCCAGAGACACACAGTCTATTCACTAACTGTATTGAGTCTCCTTCTGGTGCCTGAGGTCAGGCCAGACTCTGTGAACACTCTGTCTGGAAACCTGAATACTATACTGGAATTCTCTTCATCTACAGCTACAGAAAAAAAATATATATCCTGGTCATAAGCAGTCATTTAGAACTGTTCATTGACATATAACATCAACCCTCAGCTTGGCCTATCCCTCCCAGAAATACACACCTATATCTTCAGTTCCCTAAAGTTTCCCTACTCAGATGACAGACTTGTTCCTGTTTTTTTGCCTCATTGATAAGAGACAGATGATGAGATAGGGAAGTGACTGTCATCTCAATTATTACTTTAGGAAATTTTCAATAAGTTTATTTCATGAGTAACAGCCTGCTGGAAAATTAGATGTATAAAGTTACTTGTTTGTCAATTGGAGTTATGGAAAACATATGCGTTTTGTGAGGGGTGTTGTTATCTGAGGTAAAACTAATGTTTTCCTAACCTGACTAAATTTACAAATGCACACACAAAGGCTCTGAGATGATTCTGCATGTTAAAGTAATTTGAAGCTATGAAGCTCTATGCAAACATTTCATGTAAGTGTAGACAGTGATATCACTTCAATATATAGAGTTTATCCACAGCTTCACAAAACCACTTACAAATATATTGCATGAAATACAATTTACATATGAGATATAGGGTGGCATTACTCCATATTTACAGGTAAATCTGAGGTATAAAGAAGGAAAGTCTTTGAAAATGTTGACCAGTCAGGATGAAAACCCAAGGGTCCTGATTCCTGACATGGTGAGCTTCTACTATGCCCTCCTATTATTTCTAGATAGATAACTAAGAATAAAAAATGGTAACAACTTGGAATGAAAAAAGCCATACTTTAAAAATATTTTTTATAGAACAACAGATACAGATTCAGAAAACAAACCTGTAATTTCACAGTAGAAAGTGTGTGTGTCTTTTGGGTGGGTGGGTAAGGGAGTGTAGCATTTGAATTGGAAACCTAGATTCATATTCTTATTCTGTCATTGTGGCAGACACCATGCTTGGCTCACTAATTTAGAAATCACAAACACATTTTAGTCTGTTTTCTTCATTACAAAGGCCCAAAAACTCAATATTTACTTTCCCAAGCCCCTTTGACAGTAGGAGTATTCATTTCCTTTATTTTTTTAATACTTGGGATTGAACTCAAGGGTGTTCTACCTCCAAGATACACCCCCATCCCCCTTTTTAAAATTTCTTATTTTGAAACAGGATCTCACTAAGTTGCTGAGGCTGACCTCGAACCTGTGATCCTCCTATCTCAACTTCCCAAGTATCATTCTTTTTTTCAAGTTAATAAATTGCATGTGATTATTGGTGGGGGGGATGTTTGTTTAAGTCAGCATTCCCACCACTGTGACCCAATATACCTGGTGACCACAACTCAGAGGAAAGAAGATGTACTTGCTCACAGTTCTGGAGATTTCAGAAGTTTCAGTCAATGCCATGTCTGTGTAGCTCCAGGGCACGGCAGCAGGAAGCAGAGAGAAAGTATAAGCAGAGAGACTCTGAGCTCACATCTTGGAGGCTGGAAACAGAACCCTCCTCAGCAACCAAACCCCACCTCCAACATGGCTGCCTTGACTCTGATGTGAAGTCTGGGGGATATTCTAAATCCAAACCATAACAGTAGTCTAGATTTTTTTTTCTTTACAAATAGAATAGAGAGTTAAAAGTGGTGAAATAATTTCTTTTTTTCTACTTTGAATTCAGGTATGATGTTGAGTTAGAGTTGCCATCTTGTCGTGATGAGGCCACAAGAATAAGGAAAAGGCCAATAAAATCAAATGAAGACCATCTAGTTCTAAAGTAATATCATCGCCTACTTATCTCTAGGCTTATATGTTTTGAGAAAATAATACCTCATAATTTTCATCTGCAAGTATGTTGAAATTTTAGAGCTGCCTATATCATTTACAAATGGAGCTTACAAGTAAACCTCCCATATCTGGTATTAAAATGAGAAAGTGCCTGAAGAATAGGGTTGTAAGGATAATTAACTAAAAAGCATGTATAAGGTTATAGCAGAGTCTAACACAGATGAGACATTTCTGTACCTCCTTCTCCATCACTGCCACCTCCCCCTTCCTCTTATAGAAAGTATATACCTCGGGCACTATTAAATGTAGCAAAAAAAATCTTTTCTGAATAGATCCCAAACTCTGGTATAGACTTTCACTTGGGTTAGATGGGTGACTGAAAGATAAATAGGTTTTGTAGTTCTAAGTTAAAAATGATGGATTAGGTGGTACTTGTCCATAGGACACACACACCATGTTTTCTGGACCCTACCTCCACATTATTAGTTATTCTGGCACTCTTCATTAGGTTCTTCCTCTGTAATGTCCTACTCCCATCTGTCCTTGGATTATACATACACATGCAATTATGTATGTATGTAATGACTAAAGCTTATTTTTTCCTTTTTCCAGAAGTATTTACATTTGAATAGGAGCAACAAGCCCTTTAAAGGGTATCAGAGCAAATACTTTATAGATATGTTTTCAGGTGCTCTGCCAGACAACAAATGACACTATTTGTGGTGGAAGAAGTAGAGGAGAGACATATACTCTATATTTTCTGCATGGCTTGGTCTAAAAAGAAGCATTGTGTAGGCACAAAACCTCCTCTGGTGCTCCTTACCTTAATGCAGGTCCAGTGATCTGCTGACAGCCTAGGTTGTGGGGATTTTAATTGATGTTGATGGCCTAGCCTTTTATGATTTTTGTCTCCATTATTTATAGGTTATAAAGTGTCTGTGACTCTTTGAAGCAGAAAAAAATAATAAATTTGTTTCTAAGAGCCAAGACTGACGTGCTGATTTTCCAAGGCTAATCATATAACTTTAGTTTACACATAAGGACTAGGAAAGGAGCCATTTTCAGCACGAGGCATCAACAAGTAGGGCTTAGTCTGTAGCTTCTTAGTGAAGGAAGAATCTAAGTCTAGAGGAGAGAACCGAGTTTACACTGGCTGGAGAAAAGAGAAGATCAAAACAAGAGGGATATTTAGCGTCTTTGACAAATCTCATTAAGTATTTTCTCTAGCAATTATGCACACTTTTTCCTGTTTTAATAGATATCAATTGTTTTCAGCCATGTCACCACCATAAAATAAAAGCAATCCTTGATTCTTCTCATGGTTACTTTTTTTTAATTCTTGGATTAAATTACATTTCGCAGTAGTATGTACATATTTCATGCCCTGGGCTTTTTTTCCCCTTGATTCTTTCCATGGGGCTTATGGGCTTGAAACAAACCCCTTTCCTGTCCTCTCCTCCCCCAGAACACTGGCCTTAGGCTCAGGCAGTAAATCTTACCCAATTGCAGAAGAGCAGCCCCCACCCAAGAAGGTCCAGTGGGGCAGCAGGTGCCGCATCTCATTGTTTTCTCCGGTGCTTTCTCCTACTGCTGATTAAACCCTAATTTATTGTTGCGATTGTGTGCTTTTCTCTAAGTGTGTTTATTCTTCTGAAAAATCATTTTCATGACCACAGTCAATATTGTTGTAACTGTTTTACAAACTGCATCATCTTCACTTTGCAAAGGTCATGATGATCTCTATCCCAATCAGCTCTTTGTCTAATTCCATTAAGAAGAGGCCTAGAAAAATCAAAACAGGGAAGACATACCCATGGGCTCCTGTGTATTTGTTAATTAGGGATGCTTTTAGCAGCTGGTACTAGAACCACTGGCCAATAGTAATTTCATGTATCGATGGAGTTCATACATATCTATATCTCCAGACATATACACATATGCCATGTATATCTAATGTATATCAGAAGCCATATATATATAATATATATACACATATACATATATGTGTGTGTGTGTGTGTGTGTGTGTGTGTGTGTGTGTGTGTGTGTATCAGATGCCATGGCATCTAGAGGAGCGATAACCCCAGATTTGGCTCAAGATTGGTGTATATTTTCAGTCAGCATTCTCACTGCTGTGACTCAAAATACCTACAACCACAACTCAGAGGAAGGAAGATTTATTTTCTCACAGTTACAGAGATTTCAGATGTTTCAGTCCGTGTTAGACTGCGTCACATCTGTGGAGCTCGGAGCATGGCAGTGGGAAGCAGAGACAGAGACAGGAGGGAGCTAGAGACATATATACTCCCCAAGGCCACACCTCCAGTGACCTTTCTCCTCCAGCCACACTCTACCTGCCTACATTATCACCCAAATAATCCATTAATCCATCAATGGATTCATTCACTGATAAAATTAGAACACTCGTGATTTAATTATATCACTCCCGGACATCAATACATGAGCTCTTCCAGAGGATATTCTATATCTAAGCTATAACACTGCATATAATCATTATTACTTTGATTTACTAAAAAGATTTATTTCTTGCCATCTCCCACTTCCATAATATAATTATTTCCATAATGGTGGATACAATTTTTAAAAGGAGGTGAATATCAGAACCAACAAAAAGGGGAGGGAATGTAGCTGATCACTTCCAGTTGAGGAGGATTATCCTCAGTGCAATTAAACATCAAAGGTGTCTCTGACCTTCCTGATTAGAGCCAAGGGTCACAGGCTCTACTCACAGGGCCCATCTGTGAGGTGCCCGCATCAAGGTAAATGTAGAGGACTCAGTCACTCCAATGCAGAGAGCTGCTCTCTTCCCCCACTGCCCTGCCCAGCAATGAAAAGATCTTGCCTATAGCACACCACAGAGAAGCAGAACCAAATCACAGATAAATGGAACCCAGAGTTCCATTTATCTGTGGAAGTTGGATCATTTTCTAGAGAAGAAAAGAATGGGTAAACTCTAACAATAGGAAGTTTTAGATTAGAAAATTTTGGTCTAAAATGTTTTGGTATGGGCAATGAGAGTAAAGGAGAATAGTGCATTATTAAACACTCCATTATCACTTTGTTAGACATTTTTTGTATGTCATCTCATCGACTCATCATGAGAAGACTAAAGAAATTCTCACTTTCATTTCAGGGAGAAGAAAACCGAGGCTTATAAAGGTTCAAGGACCTATCAAAGTTCATCCAAATAGTAAAGAGCAGACCAGTATTTAAACTCAAATCCAATTTAAATTCCTATGATTTTGATTTATTTAGCCACATAGCATTCTGTGTGTTCTAATGATGGGACATATCCTTACCACCAATTACTGCATAGGCTTTATGATACTAAATATAGATTCAGCCTTTCTAACACTGAGGCCTCAAAGCCAAAAGAAAGGACTCTGTGAGTCAGTTCAAACAGAGGTCTTGGGAGAGGCAGGCAGCAGGTCTGGCTGTTAAGCTTAGGAATCGTAAGCCCACACCACTATTGCAGGCAGCCTGCTTGTTTCTCTTTCTAAAAAGGTAGGAATAGAACCCCATTCTCAGACCACTTTTCTTCTTGGCATTCTCCCATAATTTCAAAATCAAGAAATAGTCAAGTGATTCCACAGATTTTGGACTTACCAGCCCCTATAATCATGAGCCAAATCTTAAAAGTTCCTAAACTCTCTCTCCTGTCTGTCTGTCTGTCTGTCTGTCTCTCTCTCTCTCTCTCTCTAACTCAGGGCATGGTGGTGGGAAACAGAGAGAAAGAGAGAGCAAGGCTCTGCTCTCACATCATGGAGGCTGAAAGCAAGAGAGCAAGCAAGGAAGGGGATTCAAAGAAACAAGCACAATCCCTAAGGCCACACCCCCAGGGGCCCACCTTCTCCAGCCATACCCGAACGGCCTAAGTTACCACCCAAATAAATCCATTACAATGAATTTATTTACTGATGAGATTACAACCCTCACGACTTAACTATATCAGCCCTGAGCTCTTCAGGGGACATTCTATATCTGACCATAACACCATACAAGTCTGTACTCCACACAATAGCCAAGTGAACCTAACCAAGGAGCAGACATTACCACATTACCCTAATACTCAAACCCTTCAATGCCTTACCCTCATCTAGAGAAAAAAATCCAAATTCACTGACAGGGTGCACGGGTCCCCTGAGAGAGATTCCCTTACCCCCACTTTGCCTCCAGCTCAGCACCCACCGCTGCACACTCCTCATTTATGCTGTAGATTTTTCCTTAAACACTTAAACACTTATTTTTCCTTAAACACATGGCTGCAGTGTAGGGCCATGTGGGAACCTGGAGCCTGGTACTGGCCCAGGTGGATTTAAATTTGGCTCTGTTCCTACTACCTGTGTAACTGTGGACAAATATTTGACTTCTCTATTCTGTAGATTTTGTATCAGTTAACTGGAGATAATGTTTTCCCATGGCCTTGCTTCAAGGATTAAACATGTCCATTTATGCCAAGCACTTTGAGGAAAGGGTTTTTACCTAGCAGCACTGGATGTCACTGTCACTATCCCATGCCCCCATGCCTTTGCCCATGCAGTCCTCCCAGCCGTGGCTAAACCCTGCTTTGGGGATAGGAGTCAAGAGCACAGTTTGGCTTCAGTTGGGCTAGGACTTAAATCCCAATTGTGTTTGTCACTGGCTAAGTGATCTTGAGCATCAATGTCATCAGCCATAAAATGGAATATTAATGATTCCTGTAGCATGGGGCCACGGTGAGCATAAAATGGGAAAAAAAGTGTTCAAACACTTGGCACAGGCTGACTCACGCAAGGGTCTAGAAAACATTAACTATTCTTATCCTTATGAGCATCTTTGAAGACTCAACTCAGGGCCCTCTCTAGGATGATTTCTCACCACACAGTTTCACTCCCTTCTCTGTGCTGAGAGAGCCCTCTAGTGCAGCCCTTGTCACATTCCACAGAAACACTCCTCCTCAACCAGATCTAAGCCCCAGGGCAGAGATCAGAGATCCTGAGTCTTCCATCCTGGTGGATCTAACAGTACCTTGTGGTCATAAAATGTGTGTTGTTCTGCTGAACCAAAATGAATTTCTCCATCAATAGCAACTTATTGAAATATTTTGATCTAGCAAGACACTTTGCTTTATAAAGTAAAAACATCAGAAAAAAATGATCTTTGAATGATACTGTCTCTTTGTTTCTAGACCTTTTGAAAAAACAGGAAGTTGCTTGGGCAGGAAGGTCAGGATTGGGAAGACCTCTATGCAATTCTCAGAACTGATGTCAATAAATAGACTTTGATAATATTAATAAAGTAAATAATATACAAAACACAAATAATTTTAGTATTTGTCCAATTGTTTTGTTTTTTGAAACCCACAAACACAGATCATACCTATCACAAAATCTGTAAGCTACATTTTTTAAACAAACACAAAATAATTACTGGTTGGTTGGTTGGTTGGTTGGTAGGTACTGGGAATTGAATGCAGTGGTGTTCTACCTCCAAGCTATACCCCAGCCTTTTTCATTTTTTATTTTGAAACAGGATCTCACTAAGCTGCTGAGACTGGCCTTGAAGCTACAATTCTTCTGCTTCAGCCTCCCATGTGCTGGGATTACGGGTGTGTGCCACCATGCCAGGCTACAAAATATCTATAATTAAATGAATTTTTCCCTCAAAACATTTTCCCAGTGAAAGCCATGCTTATGACCATTTAGGGATTAGCCCCTCAAAACTGGCTTTAGAAGTATATTAGGTCTTGTCTTCAGGCAAAGTTACTTTTTGATGAAGTATTTGATTTAGGGAAGAAGTCAACATCATTGTGACAAACAAGGAAGATGACCACGAGCCAGGGACATGCTTAAAGACTGGGTGTGGCCACTAAGCGATGGAGCTGCTTTACTATTGTGTGGTGATGTTGATGGTGTTCTGGCACACTCTGTGTATGCTCTTAAGACAACTGTTCAAGGTGATGCCTATAGGAGAAAAGTCTGGGTTGATCATTTGAGGGACAGTATTGAGTAGAGGACAGGGAATTAGCCTCAGAAGTACTGAACCAGAAACGTGGACCTGCCACCCGCAAGCTGGATGACTGGGAAAGCCCGTCTTCTCCAACTGAATAGTGGGTTTGATTTCAACCTTCCTTGTAGCATCCGATAGATAATGAATTATAGATAAATGTATATAAATGTCTGACATATCTTGGTGATAAACACAATGATTTTATTGAGGTATTGGGGATTGAACCCAGGGGCATTCCAGCTCTCCCCAATGCTATTATATTTTGAAACAGGGTTTCACTAAGTTACTGTGCACTACTGTCCTCAAACTTCCAATCCTCCTGTCTCAGCCTCCCAAGTACTAGGATTACAGATATGTGCCACCATGCTGAGTTAATGTTTATAAATTTTTAAAAAATATGATCAGTGCATGGTGTAGTGGCACATGCTTATAATTCCAGTACTCGGGAGGCTGAGATAAGAGGATTGCAGGTCAGAAGACAGGCTCAGTAATGTAGCAAGACTCTCAGCAACCTAGTAAGACCCTGTTTCAAAATAAAAAGTAAAAAAGAGCTAAGGGATAGCTGAGAGGTAAAATGCTCCTGGGCTCAGTCCATAGTACACACACACACACACACACACACACACACACACACACATAATGTTATCAGTGACATCAGGGGAATTAAACATATACTCTTTCAAATGGGCTATTCTTAAAAGATAGCATGTACCTAATATTCATTGATCAGCTGATTAAAACCTTTGACAAATGTATATTAAAAACGTATTTCTTACTTAGTACTGTTTTAGGGCAGGATATATAAAATAAATTTGCATGAAATTAACAAACCCCTATTCTTCCTTAAATAAAATAAGATAGAGCATTAACCAGTAATATAAAGGGAAATAAAGTAGAATAAGGGGTATAGAAAATAACCTTGGGAGAGTTGCTATGGAGTGGTCAGGAAAGGTCTCCAGGAAAGTGAAACTTGAGAAAATTGGGGGAATAAACAGAGGTAAACAACATGGACCTCTGGGAAAAGAAGCTTCCAGATCAAGAAAATAGAAAAGACAAAAGCTTTGAATATGTTAGTAATAAATGAATGAGTGGATAGGTGGATGGATGGGTAGATGGATAGTATAGATGGGTATAAATGGATAATGGATGGGTGGGTAGATGGGTAGATGGATGGAAATAAGGAGTCGATAAGGAATTGTACACACAGAAAAAAATAGTGAAAAAGGGATCTCACTGTATGGGTATAACCTGCTCTGGATGAGCTGGTTCTATGCTTGGGTGCCACTTGGGACCCTGGAAAACTGGCCAGGCCACACCATCTCTGCTAATTCAAATGGATTTACTGGAAGGCAGCTACTGTGTCTTGTCAGTATTCATCTCCAAAACAAAACCTTGGACATTATGGAATTTCTTCTCATTTCTGTAATTTCATACTTTTCTCTCTCTCTGGAGAATTGGGAACCCAAATGTCACAGCATCAATGGTCCCACTTTTCTAATATTTCTAGTGTGTTTCTCCAAGTGCCTAAAGGTTCAGGATTGAAGAGAAGGAGGACAATCCAAAATGGCAACGGAATAGGAGCCCCTAAAGGAGCCTGCCTCAAAACCACCTCTGGGTCTCAGAATTGAACAACATCGCACAGCCATAGAACAAAACCCAATATCCAGTAGCCTGAGTATGACTACACAGACACAGAGTCTACAAGCTACCGAATCCCACAGAAAACTGCAATCCCGTGTGGGCAGGATCGGTAAGGAGCCATCTTCCCCTGGACCCTACAGCCGGAGCTATTAGCCTCCCCTCCAGCAGCAAATCGGGACGAGGAACTGAAGCAGAATTCTGTGAGTGGTGGGGCCATCCCAGCAGCAGATCATGAAACCCTTCAAAGGCTGCCCTAGCATGGGCTCCTGCCAGAGCGACACACCTCCCCCCCCACCGCACTACAAGCCCGCGCCACGCCCAACACCTGCGCATCAGATCCCCATGCCAGCCAAGACACAGGTAGCCCTCCGCAACCGGCCTCAGACTCTGGCACCCTCCAGAGCGACCCAGGTGGCCCTCCACGCCCCATCTCATCTCAGACTCCAGTGCCGTCACCCCATCACCCAAGACCCAGGCGGCCCTCCACACCCTGCCTCAGACTCCGGCGCTCACAACTGAGACCCGGGTGGCCCTCCAAGCCCAACTCGGACCCCCACGCCCTCTGGTGCTGCCACCTGAGACCCAGAGCCTGAAACTCTCTCGCCCGTGCAAGAGCCTCTGGGCCATGCTTCAGAGCCCAGATACCCTCAGGCGCCACCATCTGAGACCCGCGTGACCCTCCAGGCAGCCACTGAGCCAGGTCACACTCCAGCGCTGCCACCCAAGATCCAGGAGCCTGCGCTGCTCCCTGGGTCCCACGCACAATCCTCTGTACCATGCCTCAGAGCCAGTACACCCTCAGGCGCTGCCACCCGATACCCAGAGCCTGAACCCCCCCTCGGGCCCATGTGAGATCCTGAGCACCACGCATCAGAGCCCAGGCACACTCCGGGGATGCCACATGAGAACCGGAGCACATGCGCATCCCTTGGGGCCCGGGCGACCCCCAGCACATGCGCCTCAGAGATTGGGCAAATTCCAGCACAGTCACCCACGCCTTGGAGCCCACACCCAACACTGTGCCTTGAAGTGTGCCTCACGTGCCAATAACCAAGCTCCAGAGCCTGCGTACACCTCACACACACACACACACACACACACACACACACTGCCCCAGTCAACCAGACAGGAGGGAACCACAGCCTGCAGAGTACCGACCCAATTGTGACTACCAGGACCATCAAGGCGTCTTATACACAGAAAGGAAGATGATGCGGAGGCAACAGAAACACAAAATTTAAAACACCGAAAATATGAGAATGAGGAACAGTGAGGAAACAAGAAACACCCACAATGCATCAACAACTGAGATTACTGATACTGACCTGCAGGAAATGCAAGACGGAGAATTCCAAATTTTGATCTTCAGAATGATGAAAGGCCTCAAAAAAGCATATAGGAGATGAAACAGGAAGTTGAGGCTCTAAGAAAGAATCAGAAAGAAACTCTGAACAAAATGAAGGAGTCAATAAACGAATTAAAGACAGCAGTAGAAACCAACTCTAGTAGGCTCAACCACATGGAAAACAGGGTATCACTCCTGGAAGACAGTTCATTCAAAACTGAGAACACAGTCAACAATATACTGAAGATATTACAACAACATACCCTGGCCATCCAAGAAATACAGTACAATACAAGACATTCTAATCTAAGGATAAAAGGCATTGAAGAAGGTTTAGAAGCACAGACCAAGGGTATAAGAAACCTCTTCAAAGAAATAATTTCAGAGAATTTTCCAAACATAGAAAAAGATTTGGACATTCACATACAGGAGACATATAGATCACCGTTAAGGCAAGACCAAAGAAGGACCTCCCCACACCACATAATAATTAAAATGACTAATGTAGAGGCCAAAAAAGGAATCCTAAAAGCAGCAGGAACAAAAGAACAGGTGACATACAGGGGCAAAACAATAAAAATCACCCCACACTTCTCATCCCAAGTCAGGAATGCCAGGAGGGATTGGTATAAAGTACTCCGGACCCTAAAAGGAAACAACTTCCAACTAAGACTGATATATCCAGCAAACCTATCATTTAAAATTGATGGAGAAATAAAAATGTTCCAGGATAAACAAACATTTAAAGAATTCATGAGGACCAAGCCAACACTAGAGAAAATCCTAAAAGAAATAAATCACAAAGAAGGAAAAACAAGCAATTTTCAGAACCACAGGAGAGGTGAACCCCACCAGGTTGGCAACTAAACAAGGAGATTTGTCACTACAGCAAACAGAAAATGGAACTCAAAATGATAGGAAACAAAAATCATATCTCAATAATAACACTGAATGTCAAAGGACTCAACTCCCACAATTAAAAGGCATACCCTGGCAATGTGGATTAAAAAGCATAATCCAACTATATGCTGCTTACAAGAAACTCACCTTCTAGCCAAAGACACTCATACGCTAAAGGTAAAAGGATGGAAAAAGATATACCATGCAAACGGAGTTCGAAAACAAGCAGGGGTAGCAACGCTTATATCTGACGTAATAGACTTTAAGCTAAAACACATCAGAAGAGAACAAGAGGGTCACTTCTTACTAATAAAAGGAACAATCCAACAAGAAGATATAATAATAGTAAACATGTACGCCCCAAATGTGGGCACACCCTATTTAAAAAAAGTCTTCAGGATATCAGGTCCCAAACAGACCCAAACACAATAATATTGGGAGACTTAAACACACCACTCACGCCACTAGATCGATCCTCCAGACAAAAGATGAATTAAGATTGTTGAGGCCTAAAGAAAACTATAGACCAAATGGATCTAATAGACACATACAGATTATTTCAACCAGCAACACCAGAATACACATTCTTCTCAGCTGCCCATGGAACATTCTCCGAAATAGACCGCATACTGGGTCACAAAGTAACCACCAGCAAATTCAAAAGATGTGATATAATTCTCTGCATCTTCTCAGATCACAACAGAATGAAACTGGAAATTAACAACAGGAAGACCAAAAGTAATCACATAAGTACATGAAGACCAAATGATACACTTCTGAACGAGGACTGGATCAGAAAATAAATAAGAGGAGAAATAAAAAATTCCTGTAATTAAACGAAAATAGAGACACGATGTACCAAAATCTATGGGACACTTTGAAGGCAGTGTTAAGATGAAAATTTATAGCACTGAGTGCCCACATAAGAAAAACAGAAAACATCCAAAAAATAACCTAATGACACACCTCATGGATCTTGACAAACAGGAACAGTCAAAGCCCAAAGCCAGTAGAAGGCAAGAGATAACTAAAATCAGAGCAGAAATTAATGAAATAGAGAATAAAAAACAATACAAAGAGTTAACAAAACAAGAAGCTGTTCCTTTGAGAAGATTAACAAGATTGACAAACCACTAGCTAACCTAACCAAAAGAAGGAGAGAATCAATCCAAATTACCAAAATCAGAAATGAAAAAGGGGACATCACCACAAATAGTGGAGAAATCCATAAGATCATAAGAAACTACTTAGAAAACTCATATTCTAATAAAATGGAAAACATGGAAGAAATCGAAAGATTTCTATACACATACAACCTACCTAAACTGAACCAAAAGGATATAGAAAACCTGAATCAACCAATAGCAAGCATAGATATAGAAACAGCAATAAAAAGTCTGCCATCAATGAAAAGCCCAGGTCCAGATGGTTTTCCAGCCAATTTTACAAAACCTTTACAGAAGAACTAAAACCAATACTTCACAGGTTATTCCATGAAATTGAAAGAGATGGAATTCTTCCAAATTCCTTTTACGAGGCCAACATCACATTAATACCAAAGCCAAATAAAGATACCTCAAGAAAAGAAAATTACAGACCAATATCATTAATGAACATAGACGCAAAAATTCTAAATAAAATACTAGCCATGCGTGTTCAAAACCATATTGAGAAAATTGTACACCATGACCAAGTTGGTTTCATCCCTGGAAAGCAAAGCTGGTTCAACATACACAAAACAATACATGTTATTCACCACATAAATCAAACTAAAAACAAGAATCACACGATCATTTCAATAGGTGCGGAAAAAGCATTTGACAAAATTCAACACCCATTCATGTTAAGAACTCTTCAGAAAATTGGAATAGAAGGAACATACCTTAACATCATTAAGTCTATATATAAGAAACCCAAAGCCAACATCATATTGAATGGGGGAAATTGCCAGAATTCTCCTTAAAATCAGAAAAAGACAAGAATGCCCACTATCACCAGTCCTTTTCAATATACTCCTTGAAACTCTTGCCAGAGCAATAAGACAAGAGAAGGATATCAAAGGAATTAAAATAGGAAAAGAAGAAATAAAATTATCTTTATTTGCAGATGATATGATTCTATATCTAGAAGACCCAAAGAACTCAACCCAAAATCTACTAGACCTGATTAACAAATTCAGCAATGTAGCAGGATACAAGATCAACCTAAAAAAATCAGTAGCTTTCATATATATACCAACCATGAATCCACTGAGAAAGAAATCCAGAAAACAATTCCATTCACAATAACTTCAAAACTAATCAAATACCTAGGAATAAACTTAACCAAAGAGGTAAAAGACCTCTACAATGAAAACTATAGAACACTGAAGAAAGAAATCAAAGATCTTAGAAGATGGAAAGATCTCCCCTGCTCTTGGATAGGCAGAATAAATATTATCAAAATGGCCATTCTGCCAAAAATTATCTACAAAGTCAATGTAATCCCTATCAAAATACCAACATCATTTTTCACAGATCTAGAAAAACTAGTCATTAATTTCATATGGAGAAACAAAAGACCCAGAATAGCCAAAGCAATTCTCAGCAATAAGAACCATGCAGGAAGCATCACAATTCCTGACTTCAAATTATACTACAGAGCTATAGTAATAAAATCATTATGGTATTGGCACAAAAACAGACACATAGACCAGTGGAACAGAATAGAAGATACAGAAACAAGTTCACAAACTTATAGCCAACTGACTTTCGACAAAGGTGTCAAACACATATGTTGGAGAAAGGACAGTCTTTTCAAAAATGGTGCTGGGAAAACTGGTTATCTACCTGTAGAAAATGGAACTAAATCCTTACCACTTACCCTGCACAAGAGTCAACTCGAGATGGGTCAAAGACCTGGAATTTAGACCAGAGATTGTGAAATTATTAGAAGAAGGCATAGGTTCGACACTCCATCATATAGGCACAGGTAGAAACTTCCTCAGCAAGACCTCCAAAGCACAGGAAATTAAAACAAGAATTAATAAGTGGGATAGCATTAAACTACAAAGCTTCTGCTCATCAAAGGAAACCATCAAGAGCCTAAAGAGAAAGCCTATGGAATGGGAGAAGATCTTTGCAAGCTGTCCCTCTGACAGAGGTCTAATATCTAGGATAAACAAAGAACTTAAAAGGCTTTACACTAAAAAAACAATCCGATCAAGAAGTGGGCAACTGAAATGAATAGACACTTCACAAAAGAAGAGATTCAAGTGACCAATAGTTACATGAAAAAAATGTTCAATATCATTAGCAATCAGGGAGATGCAAATCAAAACTACTCTAAGATTTTATCTAACCCCAATTAGAATGGAAATCAAGAAGTCAAACAACAACAAATGTTGGTGAGGATGTGGGGAAATTGGGACTCTTCTACACTGTTGGTGGGATTGCAAACTAGTTCAACCACTATGGAGATAAGTGTGGAGATTCCTCAGAAAACTGGGAAGGGATCCACCATATGATCCAGCTATACCACTACTGGGTATCATACCAAAGGGATTGAAACTAGAAAACTACAGTAATATATGCATACCCATGTTCATAGCAGCACAATTCACAGTGGCAAAATTACGGAACCAACCTAAGGGTCCATCAACAGATGCATGGATTACAAAATTATGGAAAATACACACAATGGAATTCTACTCAGCAATAAAGAGCAAAATAACATCATTTACAAGAAAATGGGAGGATCTGGAGAACATTATGTTAAGTGAGATTAGCCAATCACAAAAAAAAGAAGGGACATATGTTTTCATTAATATGCGCAACCTAAGGAGTAGTGGGGACACAAAAGGGACTCCGGGTGATAATATAGAACCTTCAGTGGAGCAAGGAAAGTGGTACAAGGGAAGGGGAAGGGCAAGAAAGAAGTGAATCAATGGAATTACTCATAAACAATGTGTACATATGAGAATATACCAACATCATTTTCGTTAATCCATATTGGGGGAGTAAGCAAGGGGACACTAAGAACTGTGTGCATGTATGCTAACATCAAATTGATATTCATTGTGATGTGAGACTACAATGCACCAATAAAACCATGTTAAAAAAAAAGATTGAAGAGAAGCATCTCACTTCACATGGCCAGCCAGCTCTCGAGATAATGACAAAAGTCCCATCCCACCTCCCACCCAGATGGCAAGCCACTTCTCTATGAAGCACAGGCGTGTCTGAGAGAATAATGTGTGCCATGAGTGCCACCAAGGAAACCACACAACAGCAAAGAAGGACCTGTAATGAAGACACAACTAACTATTGACTTGTTTCTATTTAAGCATTTAGAATATACAAGTCCACAAGGAAGCATCTGTGTGGGAGTCAGGCACATGGGTTCTGGTCCTTGGACAATCACCCCACTGCAGGGCCCTTTACTCGGTGCCATGAAAGTGCCCGGTGAACTAGCAGAGGCCTGCTCTAGAGTACCGGGCCTCTTCCACGTGGCAGCGATTCAGCAATTCAGCGATTCAGCATATCAATAGCAAAGATGGCCGCTGGCAGACCCGCCCCACCTAGCCTCAAGAGGGCTATGACAGGTTATAGGAGGTGTATGACCCGACCCGTTGCGTGCCATTGGGCCACACCCTACTGCC
>PVJS01020571.1:0-32432 GCA_004027185.1 Glis glis | reverse complement strand
GGACTTGGTGAGGCTTTACCTCTATCATCTGCCAGGATAGGTCATGTCATGGTGACCACGTGGCTTCACTTGAAGCACAGAGGACATTTTCCTCTCTGTTGACCTTCCTTTTACAGAGTATGTGTTGTTGGCTCCATCTCTGGGGTCCTCACAATCTCCCTATTTGGGGGGTTGGGGGACTTTCCAGAATTTACAAAGCCCTTAGAAGTCCCATCATTTATTTCCTGGGTTCCATTGACCTTGGAGGACTAGGGCCAAAACATTGGTTGTTTTTCCTTAGTCCTTTCGTTTCCAGATCGTTCTCTAGGTCTCAGCTTTTGAATACCCAGAAGATCAGTTACACCAGACCTTTTAAGCTGTCTTGCAGGTGACGGAGCGGTTACATGGCTTTTTTGGAAAAACACAAAACAGAATTATCAGGAAGGAAAATGGTCATAGTGAAATTAGGCCACATTTTGGGAACACAGATATCTAAGACGTTATAGCAGGAAGGTATAGGTTTACCAAAGGTAGGTCAGTGTCTTAAGAAAACCAAATTGTTTTAAAGATGGAATACATATAATTAATGCATCTAATGAGAACCAACCTTATTACATATTTATTTTTTACAAATTCACATGTAACTTTTTTTAACCCTCTGCAACCTGCTTAACCCTCTGGGTTTTTGTTTTCATCTTTTTTCCCTGTGGGAAAACTTAGTCATTTAGAACAAAAATCTTGACATACAAACTCTTTTTCACCGAAAAACATCTTTCTCTTTCTTTTTTACTTTATTTATTACAATATCTCTTCATGTCTTCCATATTTCTTTTTATTTACTCGGTTTTCTTCTTTTTCTTGGCTCTGGTGGTGTGGCAGGTGTTTATCTGTCAGTGTGGTCAGAAGGGTCATCACAGCAATGTATATTTCCAGCAACCTTTGTTGTCTTTTAGTAAAGTCCCCAAAGTAAAGCCATTTAGAAGCCCACTTAATTGGCTGAAATGTTATTTTAAATCCTAAGAAGCCAGGAGCATTTTAAAGTTTTGATTACATTTTGTATTTACCCAATTAAATTTCCATGAGCTCAAAAAATGAAAATGGCCATATTTTCTGTAATAAAAGCCGTATCTTGTTGTAAACTTACATAAGTGCTTGCACAGACTCGGTTCTGTTCTTCTTCCTAGAATTATTTACCTTGAAAAGAGTATGAAAAAGCAGTATGACTTTTTACTGGTCTTAGGTTCCTAAGCAGGAACCGAACCCAGACTGTCGAGGTGAGAGCACAGAGCTTACGCCTCTAGGCCATCTTAACAACACCCCAAAAAGGGAGGCAGAGAATACTAAGAGGTGGAGTGGGGGCCGGGGAGACTAGGTGCACTCCGGTCTGAGCTGCTTGACAAGGGCTGGTATCAGGTGTGTGGATGGCGGGGAAGAGGGGCATGGACAGGCCACTGGAGCCCGCGGGTGGGTGCACAGGCGGGCATGCACGCGGGCTGCGGCAGAGGTTTGGGAGTGGATGGGTGGTACAACCGGGGTGCAAGCAGGGTGCGCAGAGCGCAGACCCATGGGCTGAAATGTATGGGGGAGTGGGCGGAGTGGGCGGGGTGGTAGCTGAGGAAACGGCACAGGGAATGTTGTATAACACAGGCTGGAGTTTGGGAGCAGAAGGCTAGGGGCTGTGCGTGAGGACTCCCCGGGAGGTGGTGTGGGGGCAGAGTTGAGAGGACTGGAGGGGCTGGCCATCTCAGGGCTTGGGCCGTGCACCTCCGGGCCGTGCACCTCCGATGTGTCTCTCCCTGTGTTGTTTACCAGAGGCTGGAAAGAGGGGAAAAGCCTAGGGCCAGTGGGCGGGGAAGAGGGGCAAGCTGGAGGACGCCCCTGAGTGGCTTTTGATGTAGCTAGTTGTCAAGAGCAGGCCCTCATGGAAGGGGCTGGGCCAAAGTGGCTGTGGTGGCTGGAGGGCAGGACGGGCAGAGCTGTCCTGGGGGGTGGCCAGAGAGTATGCAGATGTGTGGGGCGGAAAGTTAACAAGCACCCCCAAAAGGGAGTGAACCTGGGAGCTGTGGCCGGGCTGGTCATGCAGAGCAAGCGGGCAAGTCCAAGAGGCAGCCGAGAGACAAGCTATGCAGGGGGCGGAGCAGTTGAATTACTTGGCAGAGGAAGCAATTTTTACAGAACAAGGGACAAGAGTGGAGAGGAGAGAAAGCTTGAAAATAAAGCCTCCTGTCATTTGGCCAGTTCCGGATAATGTATTTACCTAAGTCTTGTCTTTGGAATTTGGGAATGCATAGGTTGGTAAGCCAGGTGCCGGAGGGACAAACGCAGCTTTTTTAAAAGCTGCAGAGTCCGGACAAGCCATCTGCTAAGCAGATGGGAGGGGCCAGAAACAGAGAGCTAGGCATCCTCAAACTTCTGTTCTGGCTGAAGGAGGGGTCCCAGGGCCATAGGGCGGTGGGGGACCCGGAGGGGTATCCCAGAGCCATAGGGCGGTGGGGGACTGGAAGTCCCAGGGCCGTTGGGCAGTGGGGGACCCGAAGGGGGTAGGGATCCCACAGCCGTAGGGCGGTGGGGTACTGGAAGTCCCAGGGCCATTAGGCGGTGGGGGACCCGGAGGGGGTAGGGGTCCCAGAGCCGTAGGGCGGTGGGGGATTGGAAGTCCCAGGGCCATTAGGCGGTGGGGGACCTGGAGGGGGTAGGGGTCCCAGAGCCGTAGGGCGGTGGGGGACTAGAAGTCCCAGGTGGGCCGTTAGGCGGTGGGGGATTACTTGGAAACCTCTTGGGTACCAACAAGAGGCGGGAAAAGGTAAAACTTACCAACGAATCTGGTGGGTATTGGGTGATTGGATCTGGAACCGGCAAAATGGCCTTCTGGTCTGGAGCCATGTGAGAGAAAGAAAGAAAAAAAGGGGGGGTGGTTCTGAAGGGTGGCAAGCCAGAAATCTCTCTAGCCAAGGGACCCTGACTGCCAGTCACCCTCCCGGGGTTCGGCACCAAATGTTAGGAAATTGGAAGGAAATGAAAACACAGCTCTACAGACCAGAGCAGGCTCTTTAATGGAGTGAAGCCTGGGAGTTGGGCTGACCGGGGAGAGAGCCCACGAGAGTTGCAGAAAGCCCCCTTCCTTACAGACTAGGGGGATTAGGGGTGCGGGAGAGCAGGGCAACCGTGGACTTCTCTCATTGGTGGTCTTAGCAGGGTGCCAGGACAGGTAGATTTATGGTGCTGGGGCAGGGGGATGGTCAGGAGCATTTTCCCGCCACTGCTGGAGTTCTTTTGTTCTCAACCTCCTCCGGCCAGGCCTCAGCCAGACCTCGCAGTGCCCACAGTCCTGAGTCCCAGTGCTGCCTTCCTTCGTTTGCTGAAGTGGAGACCAGGTCCTGATTGGCTCCTGTGGCCTGTGCCTCGCTTGTTTAGGCTTTGTGCTTACGCCTGCCTCTCTTCTTGGTCTCCTCTTTCCAGCATGTTGGACGATTTCTCTCACGAGCTGGAGAGCACTCAGTCCCGGCTGGACAACGTGATGAAGAAGCTGGCCAAAGTGTCCCACATGACCAGTGGTACGTATGACCCTGGAGCTGTCTGGGGGCTCCCTCGCAGGCGCATCCCTGCACACCCCCTGCCTGTGAGAATGAAAGACTAGGATGTAGAGGCCTTAGCTTCTGCTTGTACCCTAACGTGGGAAAGAGCCTTTGCTCCTCCTCCCGTTGAGTGGGTTCTCACCCAGTGGAGCACTTTCTTTGCAATTACAACAAATTCCTTTTTTTTCTTTTTTTGCGGTACTGGGGATTGAACGCAGGGGCGTTCTACCTCCACGCTACGTCCCCGGCCCTATTTTTTTTTTATACTTTATTATGAAACCGGGTCTCACGAAGTTGCAGAGGGCCTCACTAAGGAGAGAGAGAGAGAGAGAGCAAGAGAGCTGAGGCTGGCCACGAACCCGGATCCTCCTGTCTCCGCCTCCCAAAGTACTGGGATTACAAGCGTGCGCCACCACGCCCAGCCAAAATTCCTTTTGATTTTTTTTTCTATTTCCTTGCCAAAATAGAGAACTTTTTTTTTTTTTTTGCGGTGCTGGGGATTGAATCCAGGGGCATTCTACCTCAGAGCTTCACCCCAGCCCTATTTTTATTCTTCATTTTGAAACAGGGTCTCACTAAGTTGAGGAGGGCCTCACTAAGTAGCTGAGGCTGGCCGTGAACCTGGATCTTCCTGTCTCAGCCTCTCAAGTACTGGGATTACAAGTGTGCGCCACCACTCCTGGATAATAGGGAACTTATTTAAAGCAGTAATTAAGAAGCCAGTTATTGTTTCTCCTGAACTGTCTTTCTTTCATTGATAGAAAAGTGCCTACTACCTCAGAATAAGATGGCCTTGTAGATTTAAACTGTTGTATTTAATTCCACAGTGAAACATCCTAGCAAATTTTTAAAAAGGGCTTGGAGGTAGAATGCCCCTGGGTTCAATACCTAGTACCAAAAAGAAAAAGAAAAAAAAAAAGAAACAGGGTCTTATTAAGTCACTGAGAGTCTCGCTAAGTTGCTGAGGTTGGGCTTGAACCTGTGATCCTCCTGATTCTTCTGTCTCAGCCTCCTAAATACTGGGCTTATAGGCGTGTGCTACCATTGCCAAGCTTAAAACAAATGTTCTAATGAAGTATTATATAAGCAGTGTAAGCACCAGGCCTCTCACTAGTGTATGTATTAGTTGCAAAGTCAAGTAGCTACTTCAGCACCAGTTTTGTTGGGGAAGAGCAAGCAAACAAAGATGTACTGTGTCGGGCTTTCCCAGAATCCCGGGTAGGAATACTCTAGAAAAGTGTTGCACTGTGACCAGCGCTTCCATGTGTATCAGTGGCACTGGGCTTGCTTGTGCTTTATTCTAGCTTCTCCCAAAAGAAAAGTTTGGAAGCAAATTTAGAACTTTGGTCATGTTTGTATAAGAAAAAGAACCAGGAAACAGCAGTTGGCCTGAAAGGCTCTTCTTTTTGGACAGGTTGCCTGTATCTTCATTTTAGTCTTTGCTGCTACCGAAAGAAATCCCACTTACGGGCCTCCTCCTGTTAGTGGTGCCTGCTTCACCACTACGCCCCCGGCCCTATTTTTTATACTTTATTTTGAAACCGGGTCTCACAAAGTTGCAGAGGGCCTCACTAAGGGGAGAGAGAGAGAGAGAGAGACAAACAGAAAGAGAGAGAGAGCGCTGAGGCTGGCCGCGAACCCGGATCCTCCGGTCTCCGCCTCCCAAAGTACTGGGATTACAAGCGTGTGCCACCACGCCCGGCTCGGCAAATATATTTAGACTCAAAAAACTGCCATCCGAGTTCCCTTCGTTCCCCTCTGACCTGAGGCAGGGCTTGAGCTGTCTGGCGGTGTAGCTCAGTGGTACAGCACGCGCTAAGCCCTGAGTTCCATCCCAGCGAGAGAGAGAGGAGACAGACAGACACACACACGCGCGCGCACGCGCGTGCGCACATCCGCACATGAACACGGTTGAAACTTCTCACTCGAGGTCACAAAGGCCCTTGTGGGTAGCACCCGTCCTTTATGCTTGAAACCTTGCCTAAAGTGTGGGGAGAAGGCTGCCAGGGCAACAGCTCCCTGGAGTTACCCAGTTCATGCCTCATAGAGGCAGGCTTACCACTTCAAAGGAAAATGGCTTTAAAAGAGCACGCCCGGGCTGTGCTGGCTCGGTGTATGCCTCCACTTGATGAAAACCCCTGTTCAGTGCAGTTGCAGAGAAGAAAGTTGCTGGGGGTCGGAGCTAGAGACTGATGGAAAGCCAAAAGGTGGGAATCTGGTCAGTACTGGATGGAAATCAGGCCCTGAGGAGGGCTTAACGCTGCCCCGCCCGCACCCTGGAAACGGGGAGTGTGTGAGGCTGGAAGAGTATCAACTAATCATTTTAATGAGAATGGTTTGAAATTGCTGAAAACATTTAAATTAATAAGCTTTATTTTTTAAAGCAGTTTTATATTCACAGCAAAATTGAGGGGGAGGTACTGAGGTTTCCCATGTAACACCTCTTTCCTCTCCACAGCCTTACTCCTATTGATATCTACACCACAGTGGTACGTTTGTTAAAAATGCATGAACCTGCATTGACGCATCATTATTACTCCCAAAGTCCACAGTTCACAATAGCCTTTTAACACTCTTGGTGTTCATTCTGCAGGTTTTGGCAAAAATATAATGACGAGTGTGGCGCACACTTGTAATCCCAGTACTTGGGAGACTAAGACAGGAGGATCGCAGTTTCAAGGCTAGCCTCAGCAACTTAGACTCTCAGCAACCTAGCTAGACCCTGTTTCAAAAAATAAAATATGGCTGGGGGTGTAGCTCGGAGGTAGAATGTCTCTCTGGGTTCAATCTCTAGTACCACCACCCAAAAAATATATATATCATATTATTATATACAACAGTTTCAGTGCCCTAAAAATTCTTTATTTCAGTAGGGCATGGTGGCACATACTTGTAATCTTAGTACTTGGGAGGCTGAGATAGGAAGATTGCAGGTTCAAGGCCAGCCTCAACAACTTAATGAGACCCTCAGCAACTTAGTGAGACTCTGTTTCAAAATAAAAAGGGCTGAGGGTGTAGCTCAGATGTAGAATGCCCCTGGGTTTAAGTCCCAGTACCACAAAAAAAAATTCTTTTTTTCTTTTTGTTTTTGATTGATAATATTTATAAATATAATTTATATTTGTAATATAATATTTGTAAATGTTATGAGGTACAATATGATGTTTCCACTCATGTTACATTGGGTAGTGATCAACTCTGGGTAATTATCCATCACCTTAGAGTTTTATCATTTCTTTATGGTGAGTACATCCAAAATCCCCCTTTCTATCTTGAGCTGTATAATGCATTGTTGTTAATTATTTTCACCCTGCTGTGCCATGGAACATCAGATTCCTCCTCCCGCACTCTAACGTTGTCTGTTGATCAACCTCTCCCCACCCCGTGGCTCCTCTCCCGGTCTCTGGTAATCACGATTCTGCTCTCAACTTTCATGAGATCAACTTTTTTGGATTCTCCGTATGAATGAGATGATGCAGTATTTCTTTCCAGCCTGGCTTATTTCACCTAACACAATGTCCTCTGAGTCTAAAATGACAGATTTCATGCATTTTATGGCTGAATAGTATTCCACTGTGCGTATGTTCCACATTTTCTTTTTCTGTCCGTTGACGGACATTTAGGTTGATTCCATATCCGGCTGTTGAGTAGTGCCGCTGTGCACACGGGAGGACAGGTGACTTTTCAACATGAGGCTTTCGTTTCCTTTGGGTGTACACCCAGAGGTGGGGCTGCTGGGTTGTATGGTAGCTCTATTTTTAGTTTCTTGAGGAACCTCCATACTGTCTTGCCTGGTGGCTGTACTAATGTGCATTCCTGTGTACAAGAGTTCCTCTTTCATCCTTAGCAGCATTTGTTACTTTTTGTCTTTGGATAGTAGCGTTGTCATTGGGGTAGTGTAGTATCTCACTGTGGTTTCAGTTTTCATTCCTGTGTTCCCACTCCTCCCTCCCTCCTCTGTGACCCCTGGCGGCCACCGATCCTCTGCTGTCTCCATAGTTTTGCCTTTTCCAGCATGCATATCGCTGATCATACAGCATGGAGCCTTTCATATCGGCCTCTTGCTGGTAGTATGCATGTAAGTTCCCTCTGTGCTGTTTCATGGCATCATAGTTCATTTCTCTTTCAGCACTGGATACTATTCTGTTGTCTGGATGTGCCACAGTTTATATCATCGCCCCTTATCTGTGTGTTCAAGACTCCCATGGATTCCTGAAACCATGGGCAGTACTGAACTGTATACTGTCCTGCTTATATATACACCTGTGATAAAGTTCAATCTATAAATGAGGCACAGCGAGAGGTTAGCAATAAGATAGAATAATTACAGTAACATACTGTAATATACATTATGTGATGTAAGTTTGCAGTTCATTTGAGTAAATAACAGGCGCACGATTGCTTGATGGTTATGGTAAGAGTATGTTTCGTTTTGTGAGAAACCACCAAACTGTTTTCCGAAGTGGCTCTACCAGTTTGCATTTCTCCCAGGAGTTCCTGTTGCTCCACATCCTCGCCAGCATTTGGTGTCGTCAGTGTTCTGGGTTTGGGCCATTCTGATATGGTGTAGTGGTTTCTCGTTGTTTAAATTTGCAGTTCCCTAATGACATCTTTTCATATGATGACTCACCATCCATTATCTTTGCTGAGGTGCCTGTTCAGGTCTTTTGCTCATTTTTTAAATCAAACTGTTTGTTTCCTATTGTTGAATTTTAAAAGTTCTTTGTACATTTTGGATGACAGTCCTTTATCAAATGTGTCTTCTGCAAATATGTTATCCCAGTCTATCGCTTGTCTTACCCTCTTGACAGCGTTTTCACAAAGAGAAATTTGTAATTTTAACCACGTCCCGATACCAATTACATCTTTCATGGACAGCACCTTTGGTGTTGTATGTTAAAGTCATCGTCATACGCAGGGTCATCCAGGTGGGACCAGGGTGGTTAGAGCCTGGGGTTGCTTATTTCCCTTATCCCAGGTTTCCAGGCTCTGGTAAACCCCAGTAGGCTAGGATCTGACAAAATAGTTTCTGCGGACAGCTGGCCTTTTTAAGGACAGAATTCTGTGGCTTGTTTCAAAGTGTTTTTACCCTTTCCCCTTCCAGAAGCAAGAGGGGATTTATCTCCATTTGCTGTGAGAATCTGTTTGAGCTTCTGGAGGTAAAACTCACAGAAGTGTGAGCGACTCCCTTTGACTGAGCCCGGGGTTTGTATCTGAGATTGTCTACACCGTGCCTCCGCAGGTGGTCAGGTGCAGCTCAGGTTTCTCTCCTGGCCCTGCCTCCGGCGCAGGTCGCTGCTGGCGGGTCTCTGCTCTGCTGTGATTCTCTGTATGCACCTGTGGGTTTCTTCACCTCTGAGGGATCTAAGAAGAGCTGTGGATTTCTCAGTTCAGCAGTCAGAGTGGTAGCTTGCACTAGAAGCTGGAGTCCAGTGTCTTTAGAGAGATGAAAGAGAGCCAGGTCCATGAGCCTTCTTGGCCGCTGAAGTGACAGTCGCGCAGGTTAAAAGTGCTCTGTGGCAGGCCCGCTCGGCCTCCCGCACCCTTTGGAGCAGTCCTGCTTCAGAAAGGAGCGGGCAGATTTGGGCTCTTTGTTCTAATCAGTTTCTAAATGTGTTTCTGCCATGTCTGAGGTAGACAAGGTAACCACCATTAAGACAGCACTTTATTTATGTACTGGAACTTGGTGGCAGCTTGCTTGGCCAGTTCTAAGACCTTGATATCCGTAACATTTAAAATAATTTTAAGTAAGTGTCGTGCTTCGTGGAGAGTTTTGCAGTCTATTTTCCTAGATTCAGACCTTGCAATGTGATTCTCAAAGCTATGGTGTGCTAAAATCTGTAGGCTCTCCACTAAACTAATGAATCAGTATACCTCTGTGTTTCTCTCTTTCCGTGTGGCTGAACTGCATTTTCTTAGGCTAGTGGAATTCTTCTCCATTAGTCTAAGCTTTGGTGGGAGACGCCAGGACTCACCTGTGGAAAGACGCTTGTTCTTCCTGCGTCTCCCCAGGTTGAGGAAGCGTCCGAAGATGAGGCGCCCCGAGTCCCAGGCGTGGGCGTGTCGTGTGTGATGGTGCTCCAGTTGTCGATTCTCGCTACAGCCCTGCAGCGCCTTGCGGAGTCCGGCCCCAGGCAGGGCATCCTCCCTCTGTCCTCAGGGCCTCCCTGCTGCCAGCCATTCAGAGGGACACCAGCCCTTTGTGTCCTGTGCATGCTGTTCTACATTGTTAGTAGGGTAGAAGGTTTCAGGAAAGAACATTTCACTTACAGACAAGCCATATAGGTTATTTTAACACGGCTGCTGGTTAAGTAATCTTATTCTTACGTAGCTAGTGTGGTGTGAGCCGAGTCGTACTCCAGACGGTGCGTGCTTTGCCAGCTGCTCATTTCCTGAAGTGACCAGAGGTAGCTTTCATCTCCTCTCCACCCTCTCATGGTGGACATTGAGAAGAGTGTGATCATTGTTGATTGAAATGACCTGACTCCAGTTGGTGGGGGATTAAAGCAGCCAGGCTTTGATCTGTAATACCAGCGCCAGCACCTTTTCCACCAGCAGAAAGCTAAGATCCACGGATTCTTAATTAAAGACGGGACGGAAGCACATAGTCGTTATGAGGCACGTTTTGAGGGGGCTGGCTAGGCAGCGAATGGGCATGAAATGCGGGCCGGGCAGAGTGGAGTTAACGTACCAGGCCCCCGGGCAGGCTCCAGATCCTGTCACAGCCCCTGCCATTCGCACGGTCCCCTCCTCTTCTGCTCAGAGATGTTGCCTTAAGTTCCATGCACCTGTGTCTTGGGAAGGCCAAGCCCCCAGAAGGCTGATCTTGGTGTCCTGCCTTGCAGATCGGCGCCAGTGGTGTGCCATCGCCATCCTCTTTGCCATCCTGTTGGTCGTGCTGATCCTCTTCTTAGTGCTGTGACGGCGGGGCCACGGCTGCAGGCTCCTCCCGGAGGAGAAGCAGGCACACTCCGCGAGCCACATTCCTCCCCTGGGAACAGGCCACCACACTGACTTCTGTGTGACTCCACACCTGAGAGCTCCATCCCAGTGCCGGAAGGACATTGTGAAGAAGGCTGACTGCGCCCCGGCTGACGACAGCCCCGCTGCTTGTCCTGCTCCGGATGGCTGGCCGCCGCTTTGCCTTGCTGGGCCTCACTCCCTGGGGAGGGACTCTGAGTCATCCTGAAGAATTAGCACTCCTTGTTCTCCAGTGGTCCCTACTCCGCTCCTCCGCTCCTCGCCACCGCTCATTCCATCCATCTCTGGGCTCCCTTCCTCTGCTCGGCCCCTCCCCCGCGCTCCCGTCACAGCAGCCGCTGTCCCCACGAAGCGCCTGGCGAGACTGCAGCTGGGTACGCTTTGCTTCCCGTTGCTAGCTTTCCTTAGTCCCAGAGAGCTGGTTATTGATGAGGACAGAAGGCTCAGATGCTGTTTGTGACAGAAAATGCAGTGTTTCATTTTTCAGGGATAAGTGCTGAGATAAAATTGCTTTTCCAGGTGCATTTTTTTTATTGTGGTGGAAATAACTAATGGAAAATAGTGGAGCACCCTGGGCCTGAGGGTGCTAGCAACTTGTGGCTGTAGTGGACGGGAACCATTACAAGGAGCAGCAGGTCCTACCTGCCATGGCACAGCTTAGGGAAGGCCGATGATGCCGCAGATATGGGGGCCAGACCTGCTGCTGTCATGTTGCTGCCCGAGCTTCTTCCGGGGGTCACTGTGCATTTGAGGGTAACCCTTGGATATATTGCGCTGAGCAGTGCAGCAGCACAGGCAAACGGACGGGGCGCCTGCACTTCCTTTATTCCTGTGGTGCTCCGCGTCGGGATGGGTTGGAGTGGTTAGTACATTTGTTACATTTACACAGAAACTGTCATGACACGGAGAGGCTGTTTCTGGACCAGACTTCTCTTACCTGTGAGCAGTGAGCAGTGGCAGGGATGGGTGAGTGAGCTGGATTCTCTCCCTCCCAAGATGACAGCTGAGCCAACCCAAATTTAATGGTAGATGCTTTCATTGAGTTGAAGAAGCTGAAACTGCTGAGACACTAAACGTCAAGCTTCTGATGACTTCTTACATGCCTCGAATGCGCACATGTATATAGGATATTTTTTATAACTCCTTGATGCCTAACCTGATATGAAAGTAGCGGCTGGACCGAGAGCTGGAACTCGGCGGCAGCGGGGGCTGCCATCTCTCCCGACCATTGTCTCACGCTGGGAAAGAACGGCCGCCTCTGGATAGAGGTCAGGCTCTCACTTCTCTTTCCTTGTCTTTGTGCTTTCCTCAGCACACTAGCTTTTTTTTTTTTTTTAATCTTTTTCTTGTTTTGTTTTTATTGTATTTCTCGTGGTTTTGTTTTGGGGTGTTTGGGGGAGTTCCCCCTTTTTGTGACTTGCAATGATGCGCTTGCCCAGCTAACTTTTGAACTGCACTTTTTAAATAAATATTTGTAAACAATTTTTTAAAGAAGGATATTTTATCTTGTTTAGGATTGTGGTAGGTAAGGAAATCTGCTTGTTAATGAAAGCTAAAAGCAAATTTATCAAACTGAAAGGGTGGTTGACATCCATGTTTACATGCGACTCTAATGTTTGATATAAATATTTCTTTTCAAATTAGAAAAAATGAATATTACAAAGGGCTTCAAATGTGGGCTACAAGTTTATTTAAGGACTTAAATAGCCTTCTATGAACTTAGACCAGGGATGGTCCTTAGATTTGCATTAAAATATAGAAGTCTTTTGTTAAAAATAATGTGGACCTTGTCTGAGTACTGTAATCCACACTCCACATTACAAGCAGCAGCTAGCGTCTCAAAGCATTCTGACAATACCCTATTTAAAAGCCATGCTGTTTTCCTGCTGTGGCCGGGCTGTGTGTTGTTTGGGCCTGTTTAGAACAGGCCTGGTCATTAATGAGCAAGATGCTCCCATTAGTTCACGGACCAAGTCTGTGGCCCTGGGCTTAATTTTGCTTGATATATTTTCAGTCGGCATGTTGACCTCCCTGGTTTAAGGTGCTTGCTAAATAGTGGCTACTGTAGACCTGATTGGGGAGAAGGCTGAATAGGGAACTTTTTAAAGAGAGAAAGTCAACTTAAAATACAGGTGTTCTCCCTCTAGGGCCCTTGACTCCTGCCTCAGGCCGACTGATCCTGTGTCCCTGCCTGGGCAGTCACGGCAGAACAAGTGTTCATCTGAAGGTCCCCCACTCACATCCAAACTGAGGCGGCCAAAGAGAACAGGCCGGGGGCCTACGTTTATTTTCAGGGAGAACTGTCTTCTTCAGTGGCCCAGATAAGCTAAGTGGTCCCTTACCTGTGTCCTGGCACAGGGAGGGAGAGGAGGCAGGGCGCCCCCTGCTTACACTCCTCAGTGCTGGGGCTGTTTCCCTTCAGCCTCCCCGCACCTGACTCAAATTCATCATTTGCAGAGAACTGGCAGAATGTGCTGGATAACAGAGACAGAACCCGATTCGTGTTTGCTGGAAGAACATAACTGATCTGGGGGGCAGGACGGGGAATGAACCATTGAGAGAGTTTGCCAGAGTACGAAGCCAACTGGAAAACCAAATACCTTTAGTTTTTAGGCCCAATTTTTGTTCCTGTCGTTGTGTGGACTATGAAAAATCACAATGCTATGAATGCTCTGGACTGTGTGGCAAATGGAATTGCAGTGTGTGTGTGCATGTGCATGTGTGCGTGCGTGTGTGCATGTGTGTGTGTGTGTGTGTTACATGAGGATCTTCCACAGTTTCAGAATTCACGCCAGAGCTGAAGGGGGGAGATTTGGTAACTTGCCCATTATTCTCTGCTTTTAGCCAGAGTTAAACAGACTGATGGGTCTGGTAGCCAACAGCTTGGCAACTTCCACTCCTTCTCACCTCGTGAGATTAAGGGCTGTGAAAAGAAATCTAGTCTAACTCCAGCAGAAATCTGTCTCTGTTAAGTGTTTTACCTTCTGTAAGTAAAGGTGGCGGAGCCAAGATTTTTCTTTTGGTAATTTCCCTGGCTATAAAGTGAGACCAGAGGGACATCTATTGCCTATTACTTTTTTCAAGAATTTGTAGCAACGGGAGATACAAGAAGTTGACTGATAAATATAGATGTGTTTCAGCACTGTGGACATGGTAACATTTGGCTTCACCTTATACCACAAGGTGAATTTTTAAGCAAAGCAGAAATGTCCTGTCTGGAAGGCATGTTCTCAAATATGGAATGCACTCTCCTTTTCCCTCTGTCTTTCTTGCTGGCATTGCTTTCCCTCCCAAGTTTTTAAGAATAATTTTTTTTTCAAAAAGACTGTTCTTTGTCCATCAAGAGTGGAGAGGAGGTGAAACCGCAGGTTTCCCAGATTTGTGACCCCTTCCGTCACTGTACCTCCCTGACCATAGTTCCTGAAAACAGGGCCCCAATAAGAGGCCTTGCTAGGCCACCAGAGACACAGCAACTTGCTCCTCTTGGGGTCTTTGCCTCCCAGGAAGGGGAGTTCAGTCAGCTGGAGGGAGGGCCTGGTAAGAGGAGGTGGTCTTTGTTTAATGTCCTGCTGCCCTACTCAGCTCCCAGCCTTCCACATACATGCTCACACTCAGAGCGTCTCACTCGTGTGAGGGCCACAGTGGTCGTATGTAAGCATGGATGTCACTGTCGCCAGTTGACCTGGCAGTGCTCACTGGGAAACTGGTGTTGAGTCCACAGCAGCACAGAGTTCTGAATGGAGCAGAACAGCCCCTCGGGCCTGACCAGCACTGCTGTGAGCCTCGTGACGGAAGCCCAGTGCTTGGTGACCAGGACGGACTGAAACTCCAGAGCTGATCTCTAGTTACCATCTTGACAGCAGGCTGGGGCCTGGGGTCATGGAAGGTGAGCCTCTTGTTGGAGATGGGGACAATCAGCTCGCCCCGACGCGGTGCCTGCATTCTGGACTTGGCCGTTGGGAGTCCACACGCTTTGTGGGACAGGTTAAGGCACTCAAAGGTGACCTCAGAGACAGAACTGAGGGTCCACCAGCGCCAGCTTGTGCTCAGCTCCTCACCACAGGCTCTTGATGTTTTTTGCTTTTTGAATAAACACAAGCTCTAGAAGCAGCTTGGTCAGGTTGTTGAATTCTAAATAGATTTGGGAATTCTTTATATACTACAGTCTCCATACTGATTCAGCTACTGGGAGGGAGAGGGTGGAAGAAAAAGAGGAACTTGGCTCCCTCTGCCGTAAACTTAACACGGTGCTATTTTCCCTCTGATGTGACCTTTGTCCAGAGATGGCCTTCCCGTGCGCGCAGATGCTAACTGCTCCTGCCCTGTAGCTTGGGTTTCACATGAACATTTCGTGGGCCTGGTTTGCCCACTGCAGCCAGACCCTTGTGAAAATGAGTATTTTACCGTTTCTTCTTGTTTTTCCCCCTATGGTTATGCGTTATCAAACCCAGAGGCCACTTGGTTATTCAGGGGGAGTGAGAAATAAGACCACCCAGCTTCCTCATTTGCTGACCCAACTCCTTGGGCCCTGTTCCAGCCAAGATTGTCATCCACCCTGGGGTGGGACTAAGTTCAGGGCTGTTGGTTCCAGCTCAGCAGAAAGATCGAGCTGAGCTCCTGCTCGTGAGCGGCGAGTGTGACCTGCAGCCGAGGTCCCTCGTGGGAGAAGCAGATGACCTCGTCCCCAGGGAAGCCGTGTGCGCCCTGTTGTCCGTGGGGTGAGGAGGGGAGAGCACAGCCAGGGGTCCCGCTGATGCTCTTAAGCTCCCTGTGACGACTCCTCCCTGGCCAGAGCTGGCTCTCAGTAAGCGGACGGGGACAGTACCCTGGCTGAGGAGCCGCTAGAAACCACCTACGAAAAGACCAGAGAAACCAAACTGTCGTGATGGGTTCCGTTTTTGTAAGTGGAAATATGCTTTCCCTGGCTCCTTAAAATCAGAAACTAGTATGATTCAGAAATAGAATACATGGCCGGGCGTGGTGGCGCACGCTTGTAATCCCAGTACTTGGGAGGCTGAGCCCGGAGGATCCAGGTTCGCGGCCAGCCTCAGCTACTTAGGGCCTCCACAACTTAGCGAGACCCTGTTTCAAAATAAAGAATAAGAAATAGGGCAGGGGGCGTAGCTTGGAGGTAGAATGCCCCTGGGTTCAATCCCCAGTACCACAAAAAAAAAAAATTAAAAGAAAGAATACATGGCAGAACTCAGCAGAAATAAACATCTATTTTTCCAAGGATAAATACCTTACAGTGTTTTAGGCAGCAGGAGGTTGCACACTGCAGGTGTGGGGTCAGGGTTAGAACTGCAGGCGCCTGGGCAGCTCCAGGTGGTGCTTCCCCTCTGCGTGGTGAGAAGGGCCAGAACTTTACCACCCTCGGCCACACCTAGATTTTTGTTTCCTTTATATGGTGGCTGTCCACAGGTGTGATGCACAGGTGGGATCAGCAGTGGCCGCAGCATCACCTGGGGACTTGTTAAAAATGCACATTCTCAGCCGGGCATGGGCATCTGTAATCCCAGTACTTGGGAGGTTGAGACCGGAGGATCACAAGTTCAAGGACAGCCTCAGCAGGTAGTGAGACTCATCAACCTAGCAAGACCCTGTTTCAAAATAAAAATAAAATAGGGCGGGGGGGGTGTAGCTTGGAGGTGGACTGCCCCTTCCCAGACCTGCTGAATCAGCAAGCATGGGGGTGAGGCAGCACTCTGTCTTAGCAAGCCCTCCTACTGCACCGTGAACTAAAGGCTACAGGAAAACATCCCTGGGAAATAAACACCATCCACAGCTTTGATTGTAATCCTAAAATTCGATGACTCCCCAGACTTGAAAAACTTTTAAGAAATACTTGTGTAAAACAAAACAACTAGCCATTCTTTAAAGTAATATTTTTACACCCTGAAGTCTATCAGTAATGTTTCTTACTTTTGAAATCATGTTACAACTGTATAAAAAAAATACTGTTCAGTATTAAAGAGAAATGGAGAAACCATCAGCTTTGTCCTGGGTGTTTTGTTTCTTGGTTTTGTTTTTATTTTTATTTTTTATACAGGAACACGGGTCAGTCACCCTCCCCCATCCCACTGATAAACATCAGCATATGGTCTGTCTGCCCAGGGTAGGGAAGGTTGACAGCTGCTGGAAGATCAGAATTAGGAATTGTGCTTTCTCTGGCCAGCAGGCTGCATGAATCCTTAAACCCCAAACTAACCATACCTTGTATTCAAATAGTACTCAGAACAGAGTTTCTGTGTGGGACAAGGAGCACCCCTGACTGAAGTGCTGGCCTTAGGAAGAGCTCATTAACCCTTCCAGGAGCCAGTTTCTCAAATGTACCTAAGTAGCTAATACTTCTGGCCTGTACTAGATGAGAACCTGGTGTGCAAGGCAGGTCTTTGGCCAAGGCTGTAAGGACAAGGTGGGGAGCAAAAAAATAGTTTTCACTTAATTCTCAACTCACAAGGGAAAAATTAAGACCCACTTTACACCTGAAAATGAGCACGAAGCAATTAAGAAATTTGCCCAAAGATGTACTAGTAAGCAGTAGAAAAAGAATTGGAGCCCAGGTCTGAGGGCGTCCTCTCTCAAGAAGAAAAAGATGCCAGTGTGATTTCAGCGGTGGCAAGCAGATGTTTCACTAACCCATCCCTCTAACAGCACAAAGCGCAGGAGGCGGGGCCTCAAAACAGCTGTGCGAGTGAGTGGTGGATGAGAGCATTGAGCTAGAAGTGCCCGAGACAAAGCAGGATATCAGATGCCCAGGACTTACTTGACCACGTCTCAAACTGCGAAGTCCACTAGACAGCCAGGAAGTGCACTCGTCCGGGATCTCGGGCAGGTCACCCTCACTGATGTGGAGCAGCCGGGCGCAGTGGCACACACTGGTAATCCCAGACTTGGTGGGAGGCTGAGACAGGAGGATCGCAGGTTCAAGGACAGCCTCAAAAAAAAAAAAAGTAGCAAGATTCAGCAACTTAATGAGACCTTGTCTCAAAAAAAGGGCGGGGGGGGGGTGGTGTAGCTTGGAAGTAGAATGCCCCTGGGTTCAACCCCTAGTACCACACACACACACCCCAAAAAATGTTTAGAGGTTTTTGTTTATTCTGCTAGAAATAAGCAAAAAAGGAAGCAAGCTAAAAACCCTTACAGTATAAACACAGAAACACCTGGAAACTCAGTATTAGAACCCAAACGATGGCATCTGAAGGCTGTCGTGAGCTTCTGCAGCTGCTGGCCTTGTTTCTAGTTCAGCTCTGAAGCTGGAGGGAGGCTGGTGAGCTTGTGGCTGGCTCTCCCGGAAGCCTTTCTGGTCCCCAGGTGGAGTGGGGCCTCCTGCCGTGGGCCTTCCATTTTTGCCCTTCACACAATGGCTAGTCTTTTTTCATAGTAGTAGCTGTCTTCTTCCAGGGGATGTGGGCACCTCAGGGGCAAAGCAGGCCCCTCCCCGGTGCCTGGCACCTGGCCAGAGCCCTAAGGGCGGTTCCACATTGTGAGTAGGGGCCTGATCCCAGACTGCAGGAGGAGACAAAGGCAGGCTCGGTGGGTGGCCAGGCAGCACAGGAGAGCCCTGAGCGCCTCCAGGATTGGCAGGGCAGCCGCTGAGCCCTGGCTCCGTGGGCTGAGTATCCGAGCCAGTCCCCACAGCCCCTTCGTGAGGGCCCAGGACTCTGACCTGGCCAAGCCCGCAGAGCTGGGCAGAGCTGCTTGCCAAGCAAGGCTGTTGCCATTTCTAGGCAGGTGCTCTGGCTCTGTGGGAAAGAACCCGTGCAGAGGAGGGTGGGGAGAGGGAAGGGGATGCGTGACAGCAGGGCCTTTTGAATAGCTTTAGAACTAGCCTGGGGGCTGGGGGTTGAGAAATGGGTTGGGCAGATGGAATAGGGAAGTCCAGTTGTTGGCAGGTAAATCTGATGGAGAATAAACAAGCAATTCCATGTGAAGAGAGTCACAATAAAGAGCCTTTGGGCTGGGCATGGTGACACACTCCTATAGTCCTAGCAGTTGGGAGGCTGAGACCGGAGGATCATAGGTTCACCGCCAGCCTCAGCAATGTAGGGAGGCCCTCCCTCTGTAACGTAATGAGACCCTGTTTCAAAATAAAAAATAAAATAGGGCTAGGGGTATCGCTCAGAGGCAGAATGCCCCTGGGTTCAATCCCTAGTACCACACAAATAAATAAAAATAAAAGCCTTTGGTACAAGATTCTGTGGGAGCTAAGGGGAGGGGCAAAAGTCAGACGCAGAGTCCCGGGATGCCCCCAGGCCAGGCTCCTCGGACCTTTGTGAAGGCTGCCAGGCAGTGGTGAGTGGACAGGGTAAGGGCATCCCAGCAAAGACCCCAGAAGGAGCACCAGGGAATGGTGGGCGAAGGAATGCACGGAGTGGGCGTGGTGGGATAGAAAACCAGCAATGAAAGCTGCCAAAAATACCCACTTGGGAATCCCCTGCCCTGGAGCCCGCTGGCAGGACCAGGAAGTTCACAGTCGTGTCATTGCACCTGCTCCTGGGTCAAGGGCCTCTTCTCAGTGACTGGAATGTAGGATCGAGGGACTTCTTTCCCCAACGACCAAGCTCGGAAGGTTTCATCAGCGCCACACACCCCCTCCGCCAGCTCCACCGAAGGGGATGGAGCACCTACCCTCGCCCCTCGCAAGGCACTCTTCTGCCGGATTTCTTTCTTCTATCTCCTTGTAAATGCTTGTCTCAACCTACAACAGTGAGTTTATGACCCACAATGGATTCGTCTGGCTCTGGAAGTGGTCTGCCCCCACGGGGTGCAGGTGGGAGATTTGACTCAACTTCCTGGGAGGAAAACGGATGCGAAGCCCCCACGCCCAGGTGAAGGCCAGCGGCCTCCCCTCCGCCCGCAGGCTGTGCGGGTAGGAAAGCGGGTGCTCCGGGGCCTCCGGTGAGTGAGATGCAGGGAGGCCCCGAGGTGCGAGGGCGCAGGCTGGAGGTCGAGGCGCAGAGGCCCCGAGGTGCGAGGGCGCAGGTGGGGGGGGGCGCAGACGGCTGGGTTTGAATCCTGCCTCCGCAATTATTTGCTTCTGTGATCTCGTGTAAGTGATCGAACCTTTGCATCTGACTCCTTGTCTGTGGCCCAGAGTAAGTGCTGTAGTGTCCCCTGGCAGCGTTGCTGCGGGGACTCAGGACAGCGTCCCCGGGGGCCACAAGCAGAGCCCTGGAATATGCGCAGAGCAGGCTTGCCGGCAGGGGCGGCAGGACTACAAGGCCCTGAAAGTCCAGGTTAGCTTTGGTTCCCAAAACTCGAGCCGTGCCTGCGGTTCCCCATCTTGCCTGCGATTTGGGGACACACGCATGCTCCGGGTACTCATTGCTGCATCCCCCTAAGCCCCCGCAAACGCGCGAGCCCCGGGCGCCCCAGCACCCCCAACTGTGCCTTCACGGGGCAAAGTGAAGGGAGTCTCCATCCCTGCCTCCGCGCCAGCAGCCACGTCCAGGCGGCCGAGGACGTGCAGAACCCCCCTCGGGCCCAGCCCCCGCCTCGGGGACGTGGCCTTGGCTCCAGGCAAGGAGCCGGTACGCTCTCCCTCCCGCCCGCCAGCGCGGGGACCCCGACCGGCGGCGCGGACAGTCTGGAGGCCTTGCAGCCTGGTGTCGCTGCAAAGTCGCCCCTGGAGGGCCGACGGGGGATGGGTGGCTGCCGCGAGTACAATCACCTCCTGCTCGCAGGAACAGCCACAGACCTCGGTCCTGCCTCGCAGGGCACCTAGTCTCTCCCGCCTCCCGCAGGCCTCTCTGCAATCGCTGAGAAGTGCCCTGAAAAGAGACGTCAGGACCGGCGTCCGGGCGGCAGGGCCACTTCCGCTGGTGGCTTCTGAAGGTGCCTTCCTCCCCCCACCATGCCCGGGAGACGGATGTCTGAGGCCGGAGTTGTCCCCACTACCAGGTGCCTTCCCCAGCCTCAGCAGCGGGAGCTTTTGTGTGTGTCTGAGCCCTTGCCCTTGCTGGAGTCCCTGCTCCCTTCACAGAACCCTGCTTGGGTGCACTGCACGCTAACCCTGTATCCCCAGCGCCTCCATCAGGCACAGGGGACCAGGTCCCCGCTGCACAGCTGAGACTTGGGTGTGGGGGGCTTTCCCATATCCCCATAGTCCTGCCTGGTAATAAACCAAATTCGAGGACCTTCCTACGGTCCAGCATGGGAGGAGGGGCTGGGCCTGGCCTTCTAGTTCAGCAGCTCCCCAGGCAGAGTGGAGGGCAGGGGTCAGACAGGAGGCTGGAGGACCCAAAGGTCCCCCACAGCACCCCTTCACCCCAAGGGGTCCTGAGGCCAAAGGTGGTGCCTGTGGGTCCTGGCCAGAGGCAGACTCCTGCCCTTCCTGCCCCACCCCTTCCAGGGGCGGCCCTTCTAGGCTGCACTGGGGAGGGGTGGGGCACAGCAGTCTGAAGAGTGGCCCTAAGTCAGAGGGGCGGGGTTGAGTGCCCTGTCAGTGTCACTGACCTTGGCTCCCCATCTGTGACCTGAAGACAGCAAGCAGGACAGACCTGGCAGGACTATTTTGAGGACTAAATAGCATATGTCAAGGCCAGAGACCTGTAGGCCACTGCTGCAGAAGCTCCTACCCTCCTTTTCCTGTCTTCTCCCAGCCCAGCCCCACCTCCATTTACTCCCAGCAGGGAGGCAAGAAGCCCTTGCCATCAGAGAAAAGAGGCTGCCTTTTCCCAAAAAACTTTTTCTTAAAAAATTGTACTTATTTATTTGCTGTGCTGGGGATGGAGCCCTGGGCCTCACACAACGCTCTATTACTGAGATAGACCCCCCTCCCCCTGGCCCAGAAACCCTTTTCAAGGTGAAGCTTCCCCGGTTTCATGACCTTGCATGGAAGGGGCTGCCAGGTCGCCTCACACTTGCAGTTTCCTGCTGTGGGTCTTTTCTACATCTTGAGGAGGCCAGAGTCATCCCTGAGGTGTCCCAGCACCCAGCTCTGCCCTCCGCCACCTGCCAGAACCTCCTCTTTCCTCCACCCCAGGACCCCGGCCCCCCATCCTGTGTGCTCCGGACTCTGAGAGCCCCCCCAGCTCAGGGCAGCCCCATGGCCCCAGCCCCCTGTCCTGTGTGCTCAGGTCTCTGACAGCACCCCAGCTCAGGGCAGCCCCATGACCCCAGCCCCACCCCGTGCTGTGTGCTCAGGTCTCTGACAGCACCCCAGCTCAGGTCTCTGAGAGCCCCCACCCCCAGCTCAGGGCAGCCCCATGGCCCCAGCCCCTCCCCCCCATCCTGTGTGCTCAGGTCTCTGAGAGCCCCCCACCCCCAGGGGCTCTAACTGGGTGCCGCTAAGGCCCTGGGTCAGGAGACTGTGCAGCCCACACACACCCTGGTTTACTTCCCCCACACCATCCCCAGCCACAGCCTCCTTCAGCATCCCGGCCCTGTGAAGGAGGTGACTCATTTCAGCCGGATGCTGCAGAAGGAGGTGCTGTTTTGCTTTTACCACAGCCTGTTCCAAAACAGCCCTGGGCTGCTGCTCCACGCCTCAGTGGCACCTGGTCAAGGCCCTTAGCTCCACGCTCCCCCACGGGAAACCTCACCAGGGCTCCCCTTCCAGCCCTGGGACTGTCTCCTCCGGAGGCTTCTGCATCTACATTGGCTACAACCCTAACCCCAGGGCATCCTCGGCCTCCCCTCCAGCAAGTCCACCACCCACACCTGTGCCCTCCACCACCCCCACCAGCCATCCTGTCCCAGCCGCCAAGGCCTAGCGAAGGTCAAGAGAGCCCAGAATGTAGCACTGGGGGTGGGAGAAGCTTCAGCTTGCATTTTAATAATTTAAGACTGACACACGACCGGCCACAGGCTGGGAGTCCCAAGCGTTGGGGCAGTACAGAGCGGGAGCGCCAGGGTGGGATGGCTGTCCACTGCTCTCTGCAGCCCCTGCTGCCTGTCTGCCCACCTGCAGCCGCCACCAGGGAGGTCTGACAGGAAGCTTGCAGCTGGGGGACAGCCAGACACCAGCTGCAGCCCTGTCTCCACACTGGACAGGAGAACAAAGACGGAGGCCCAGGCCAGGCTGCAGGACTCCAGCCTCCGCGGGCAGAGGCGGGAGGGGCTGGGCTGGACCCTGGCTACTGCAGCTGTACTTCCCTAAAATTGGCCTTACTTTCATTTTTTCCCCCTTTGACTTTATACATCATGAAAATTTCCTAGAAACTCTCAATATTCTGGCTCCCAGACTCTCACACCTTCTCTCGCCAGAGCACGTGTCCCGATGTTTGGTTTGGAACAGTCACATGCTGGCTGTTAAGGCTGTCACTCCAGGGTGCTGTGCCCATGTCCAGATGAAGAGCGAAGGTGGCCAGTGGCAATGAGGACACACGTGGCTGAAAGGGATGGACGCAGGCCAGTGTGGCCGCCATCTTTGGTTCTGGAGTGTGGGAGGCTGGGGGAGCTCTGACAGGGGAGTGGGACCTGGAAGTGAGGTCCGGGGACCAACCAAAGGACCCACGAATCTGTCTCCTCTTTGTCAGCAAAGGGGCAAGTCCGTGTCGCCACCACTCAGGCACGGAAGGAGACCAGCATTTTCTTTCCCCAGTTCTGCATAAATCAATGGCCTTACACAAAATACAGTCTCCTTGCCTGTCCCTAGTGTGGTCAATTGCAGAAGCCCTGCCGCAGCCCGAGGGGCCAGATGCCACCAGGACCTGTGTTTCTGGTCCACAAAGCAGCGTGTGCAGCACATTCTCAGCCCCCCCACCCCAGGGAGGGGTGGTTCGAGGCTTCTGATAGGAGGGGTGACAGGAGGGCAGCAGCACTGCGTGTCACCGTGGGATGGGCCTCTGCCTCAGGACGCGGAGTGACAAGCTCTTTGAGTGGGCCAGGAGCTCCCTGATGTGGGCCAGGCCCAGCCCGGCCACCGTGGCCCCATTCACCTCGAGGATCTCGTCCCCCACCCCCAGCAGCCCCGAATATAGCTTGGCAGTGTCCAGGTCGGCCATCTCCTGCACGTAGAGTCCTGCAAAGAAAAGAGAAGCAGCAAGTGAGACCCAGATCAGAGCCTGCAGCGATGCGGACGCTGGCCAGGGAGGTGCTGGGGAGGAGGGCTCACGCAGGGCGTGCCCCCCCACACCCCTCGGTCCACCTCCCACCACAACTGGCTTTATACAGAAACACGGTCTCCTCCATGGTCCATCCTTCTGTTTCCTCCTTTTAAAGTGGAAATACAGCCAGGCGTGGTGGCACATGCTTGTAATCCCAGTACTTGGGAGGCTGAGACAGGAGGAATGCAGGTTTGTGGCCAGCCTCAGCAACTTAGTGGGGCCCTCTGCAACTTAGTGAGACCCCCTTTCAAAATAAAAAAAAAACAGAGCTGGGGGTCTAGCTCAGAGGTAGAACGTCCCTGGGTTCAAACCCCAGCACCAAAAAAGAAAAGAAAAAAGTGAAAATGCCCTCAGTGCAAATAACGCTTGAGGGTGGTGCCATTCACCTCTACTCCGGGGGAATGAGGTAATCTCATCTTTTTCTGAGATGAGCTTTTATTGTAGAATAGAGAGGAAAATAGCTTTTTTTTTTTTTTTTTTTTTTTTTTTTTTTTTTTTTTGCGGTACCGGGGATTGAACCCAGGGGCGTTCTACCTCCGTGCTACGCCTCCGGCCCTATTTTTTATACTTTATTTTGAAACCAGGTCTCACAAAGTTGCAGAGGGCCTCACTAAGGAGAGAGACAGAGAGACAGAGAGGGAGAGAGAGAGACAGGGAGAGAGAGCACTGAGGCTGGCCGCGAACGCGGATCCTCCGGTCTCTGCCTCCCAAAGTACTGGGATTACAAGCGTGCACCACCACGCCCGGCGGAAAATAGCTTTTTTAAAAAAAGCTGGGCGTTAATGGCACACACCTGTAATCCCAGTACTTGGGAGGCTGACACAGGAGAATCACAGGTTTGAGGCCAGCTGCAGCAACTTAGTGAGACCCTGTTTCCAGGTAAAAATAAAAAAGACTGGGGGTGTAGCTCAGAGGTAGAATGCCACTGGGTTCAATCCCTAGTAATACCAAAAAAAAAAAAAAAAGAAGAAGAAGAAGACATAAGAAAAAGAAGACGCCTGCTGGGTGCCTGGCAGTGCTAGCTGGGGCTCCTAAATACACCAGTTGCGGTCTCCAGCGCCAAGCCAGCACAAAGGCAGGGCGTGGGCGGTATCATCCGGGTAGTGAGAGCGGCTGAGGCCAAATCCTCTCCTTACAGCACCATCCCGGACTGGCCCGCCCTCGACCCTCCCCACTGGGGATTTGCAGGCATCTGGGCTGAAGGCCAGGAACAATATTTTCAAAGCCCTGGCGGCTAGCTCTCCTCCTTTCCATCCCCTCCTCCACTCAGGAGGCCCTGCTGGCCAGCATGGTCATTCCCTGGGGCCAGAAGGTGCCGACAGAGCCTGGGGAACGTGCTTCTCTGCTTCTTTCACAGCTGGCTATCAGGGAGCCACGTCAGTGGCCGGGCCCTGTGGGGCTCGGGGCTGGTGGGCCAGCTTTCCCTGGCCTCTTCTGGCCACGACGCAGGAGCATCCAGCTGAGGGCCGGACAGCGCTCAAATTCCCTGTCAGCTGCTCCCACCTGAGAGATTAAATGAGGCACAGGCTCTTCCAGGCCAAGCTGGGGCCCACTGCCCATGCTCTGCACTGAGCATGGGGTCCCAGGGCACAGCTCAGCTGCTAGAGGACTGCAGGGGACACGCTTCGCAGGCGACCCTCATGGGGCTGACGACACCGGTGGAATTTGCTGAGCGGCTTAACACAGCCTGGGCTCGGCTGGCTGCACATGGGAAATGTCAGGCAAGTGCCCACACCTCACCATCTCGACTTCCTCTCCCTAGAGTCGGGTGCTCAGCGGGGACCCGAGAGGGCATCTGGCCAGGTTCTGCAGTCTCTGGCTTGAAACCATCTGTGGCCTCTGGGACTAGTGGGAAGTCCTCTGGCATGCCTGGCCCAGAGGAGCCCTGTCTAGCTCAGCGTCAGTCCAGCTTGTCAGAGCCACCCTGTGGCCTCGGGTCTCGTGCATCTGCATTCACTCCTGTGCAGAGAGGCACCTGGAGGCATGTAGCTCTGTCTGGCATGCCCAGGCTTTGCACACAGTCCCCCTCCTGGGCCCCAGGTGTGCAGCACCCTTCGTTGCTTCTGGTCTGAGCTGTCTTTTCTGTGAGCCCAGCCTCCCTGACCAAGCGTGTCTGCCATCCTGGCCACACGAGGCCATCTCTTCCAGGCCCTGCCCGCTCTTTTGCCTCCTGTCTCAGGTGTCTGAACGGCTTGTTTGCGCTTCTCCATGCTGGTGGCGTGGGGAGGAGATGAGGGGCCCCAGGGTGAACGTGGAGAAGTGTCTGCTGTGCAGCAGAAGAAGCAGGTGGGTAGTAACGATAAAACCCCAAACCACACGGCGATCAGGCCAGACACTGACGTCACTCCTGGCCATTTGGGGGAGACTTGGGTAGGTTTCACCACGGAGACTCAACAAAAATATGAGAGAGGCCGCTCTTGTAGGCGCTCACTGCCTGCTGGAGATGGCCTTTGTTAAGGGTGTGTGATCTCTGTGTTGTAGGCAATTAGAAGCAGAAGGGAAAGCCTGCCGTTCTCTGCGCTTGGATAGAATCGGTTAGCAATACCAGCATCCTGACATTTTAGTCAGGAGCCAGACCCACCCCAGCTCACGGTTCCTCTGAGGCCCAGGGGACGTGACCTCGCTGCTGGAGGGCCTGTGAGAAGGAGCACCAGCACCTGCCACACTCCACTTGTTTGGGGACCCCTGGGTGACATCCAGCAGCCAAACACAGCAGCAGGAGCAGGGCCAGCCCAGCGGGGTGCCCTGGGGAGCAGGCCAGGACCAGCCCACTGAACCCTTGGTCATTAGAGGCCCCACCCATCACAGCTCCAGCACAGGTGGGGGAGGGGCGCTCACTCCCTACAAAGGGACTTGGGGGGAGGGGCGTAGTGCAAGCCGCTGTGTTTGACCCACATCCACATGGCAGCTGAATGCAGATCACGCTGGTCCCCAGATAGACCTTCTCTGTCTGAAGAGGGAAGTATGCTGGGCGCTTTCCTCTGAACTGGATCGAATGTTCCTTATGACTCTTCCGGGTGGGCATTATGGTCCTCATTCCACAGACCAGGGAACCGAGGCTCAGAGGGCTGTCGCCTGCTCACGGTCACCCAGCCAGCGGAGTACAGGCATGTGCTATCTCTGCCTCTGCAGGGCCTGTCGGGTCTGGGAGGGCCTCTCTCACCTGCCTAAGGGGCAGAGGCTGTATGGAAAGGCTGGCCGCAGATGGCCTGGGCTGCACTTCATGAGGCCCAGCCTGTGTTGAGTGTCATTGCCCGTGAGGACTGACCTTTCACCCCCCTCAGGGCCAGAGCGGCAGGGTGTGGTGGGGAGGCCTGACACTCTCACCCTCACGTTCAACCCATCAGCAAACTTGGTCAAAACTACCTGCAAATCCCTAGAATCCAGCCCCTTCTCACCATCCCCTCCACCACCCAGGCCCACCATCGTTTCTCTCCCGGACCACAGAAATAACTTTGAAACTGGTCTCCCTGGCTCCCCCTCTGTCCCACTGGGTCTATTCTCAACAGCAGCCTGTGGCCCCGTTCAAATCAGAGTGTCACTCCTCTGCTGTAAGCCCTCCCCTGAGTCTCAAGGCGAACGCCAGAGCCCCTTGGCCTGCCACCTTTCTGAGCTGGGCTCCAGCCTGACCTTGTGGTTCCTCCCACAGGCCAAGCTCACCCCACCCCAGGCCCTTCACACTCCTCTTCCTGCTGTCTGGAATGTTCTTCCCCCCACACCCACGTGGCTCCTCCCTATCTCTGCTCAAGCATCAACTTCTCAAAACCCATCTACGTTAGTTTTATTTGCATTTGTTTCTTAATACTTTTCACTATCTGACATATATATGAGGTAAACTTCTTGTGGATACAACCTAGCTCTCTCACTGGAACGTATGCTCATGGCAGAGATTGTGTCTGTCCCATGTACTACTGTAATCCCAATTTCTATAACATTTGGTAGGTGTTCAATATATATCTGCTGACACAATGAATGACAGAACAGACCCAACAACTCACACGTGATCTGCAAACGTGGCTGCAGCAGGTATTTTTCCAGGCTAGGAGATCAAAGCCCAGGACTAACCCCTCCTGGGCAGAGCCCAGCTGACTGGCTCCTGAGCATGTCAGTGCCCTCTCTCCCTTCTCCTCCCTCCTTCCCCTCCCCCAGCACACCTGCCTTCCTTCCCTCCTCTCCTCAGCTGGAATAGCTGTCAGGGCTCCTTGCCCCAGAATACCTCTGGACCACAGACTTGGGTAAGGGCCTAAGGAAATCGGATTGCCCCAAAAGATGCCAGGCACCGGGCAGGACCAAGAACTGGCCGGGTGCAGAACGAGCGCAGAGCTGCACACTGCCCCTGCCGGCGCTGAATCAAGAGCCAGCAGGCAACCCAGCCAGGAGCCAGGAGCCATCTGAACAGAGCCCCCAGGAGCCAGCCCTGAGGGAGGGACGTGGACAGGACACACAGACAAGCAGCCACACTCCACATGCCCAGACAGACCAGCAGCCCAGAGGAAGGGAACCGTTGAAACCCATCAACCACATCAAAGGGAGAGCAGGGAACCAGCAAGTCAGACGCTTCCCTCTGCTCTCCGAGAAGATGGCCTTCGGGCATCATCAGGCAGCAGGGGACAGTGAGTCAGACTTGTCCCCCACCCCAGCACCCCAGCAGCAGGTGTAGGGCCGTCTCTGCAGGTGCCAACTCCTGGGGGAGAACTCCAGGCCTGTAGCTGAACTCATTGCTCAGACAAGGACCAGAAAATACATGACCACAGCCAAGAAGCGGGGCTGGGGTCTGCCAAGAAGGGCAGGGGCATACCTGAGTCCCTGCGTCCATTCCCCGAGGCCACACAGAAGCCAAAAGCGCCCTCTTGGGAGCGCTGCAGCTGCAGCTGGCTAGTGCCGTCCGGAAACACCTCTACCACGCGGCCCACGGTGCGGGGCAGGCTGGGGGCACCCACGTCCTCCACGCTGAGCGCACGCCGGGGAGGGGCCTTGGCCAGCCTGCAAGGGGGCCAGAGACACAGTGAGGAGAGGCTCAGGCACCGGTCCAGCCCCCACCTGGCTGTAAGATGACCAAGCCCTCTCAGACTTCAGAGGCTGTGGTTTCACGGACCTCAACCCACAAAAACAGCACCCTAAGGCAGAGATGGGCAGGGTCCCACATCAGAGCCCACTGCAGAACGAGAAAGCTCCCCTACCCAGAAAAATGGTTTCTAAAGTTTTTTTGTGGCCGGGAGTGGTGGTGCATGCTTGTAATCCCAGTACTTGGGAGGCAGAGACCGGAAGATCGCAGGTTCGCGGCCAGCCTCAACTACTTTGTGAGGCCCTCTGCAACGGAGTGAGACCCTGTTTCAAAATAAAGAATACAATATAGGGCTGGGGGGTGTAGCTCGGAGGTAGAATGCCCCTGGGTTCAAACCCAGTACCAAAAATTTTAAAAATAAAGTTTTTTGTGTGTGTGGTACTGGGGATTGAACCCGGGACATTTTGCCTCCAAACCATACCCCCAGCCCTATTTTGTTTACTTGGAAACAGGGTCTCACTAAGCTGCTGACAGTCTTTAAATTGCAGAGGCTGGCTTTGAACCTGTGATCCTCCTGTCTTAGCCTCCCAAGTACTGGGATTACAGGCTTGCGCCACCACGCCCGGCTAATTTCTAAATTTTTTAGGTAGGGACTTTGGAGAATCTGACAGCAGCTATAATTTCATATACAATTTCCAGGAGTTAATAGACCCCTGAAGTCTGTCCACGGTGTTCTGGGTAAGAGCATGTAGCCTAGAGGCCTCTGAAGAGAGGCCATGGGTCACCAGGTGTTTGATGAGATCCTTAGCTAGGAAATTGAACATTCTGTTTGTGAATGCCATCAGACAGCAGAGGAAGAGAGGAGTCAACCCTGCCAGCTCCGCCCATTCTGGCAACCCCAGGCTTAGGCGCTCACAGCACAGGGCAAGGCACCGACTCCTGGGCTGCAAGGTCTCTCCACACGTGGGACCTGCCGAGGGGATAGCCTGCCTCAACGCCTCTGCTAGGGATCCTGCTCAGGGCGGTGATGCCGAGGCAAGGAGTTAAGCCCATAGCTCCACCGGCCATTCTCCCAGGCCAGTGCAGACCAGACCATCTGGGTCCACGCTTACCTGTCATGTGCACTGGAATCCCCTGGAGCCTCCACCAGGTAGAGGCTGGACCGGTCCCCCCTGCCGCTCAGCAGAGAATGGAGGTTCTGAAAGGAGGCAGCTTTCGGACGTTGGTGAGAGGGTGACACCTGGTGGGAAAGGCCCAATATTGCAGGTGAGAAAAGCCACCTGGGAAGGGGTTGACCGGACCTGACCCAACCATGGACCTGAGGTCCATGCGCTCAGCAGGACTCACCAGAACCTATTCCAGGAGGTGGGACTGTGCAGGCCATCCAAAGCATCAAGTTGGGGGGGTTGTTTTAATTTTAGATGAAATGACACCTTAGCATGATAATACTAATTATCTCATTAAGAAAATCTAATTTTCTCATTCAGGGAGAAAGTAAAAGCAAATAAATTATAGGATAATAAATACAATTTTAGAGTTAAAGTCTGGGAATTTTGTGATTCTTTAGTATCCCTTTTATGATCCCTTTTAAAATATTTATTTATTTTATTTATTTAATTTTTGTGGTACTGGGGATTGAACCCAGGTGCACTCTACCTCTGAGTTATATCCCCAGCCCTATTTTTTATGCTTTATTTTGAAACAGGGTCTCACTAAGTTGTAGAGGGCCTAAGTAGCTGAGGCTGGCCACGAACCTGCAATCCTCCCGTCTCAGCCTCCCAAGTACTGGGATTACAAGCGTGTGCCACCACACCCAGCTCCCTTTCTTAATTTTTATGTACCAAAAATATTGTGCATAAAACGTTGGAGAAGTCAAAAACCCCTCCAGAGTTCATAACACAATGGGTGCGGGGATGAGCACAGATAAGCTGAAATCGCCAAGTGCACAGAGTAAGTGCTGGGCTAGAGCTTGGGTGGTGTGTGGGAAGCAAAGAAAGATCTGGCTCTGGAGGTCTGGAGGTGCCGGAGGAGCTGGCTCCTGAGAGGCTGGAGCCACGCGCTCTCCAGGTAGAGAACGAGGTGCGAGAGCTCCAGGCAGAAGGAACACAGCATGGGCTAAGACGTGGAGAGGAGAAAGAGCGCATGGTATGTTCTAGCACATACACATGTGGGTGGCGAGGCCAAAGAGGTTGTGGGACGGGCTGGAGCCAGAGGCCAGCCCTGAAGGACCTTAAATGCCCTGCTAAGGAGCCACTGAGTGATGTTAATGAGAGGGACAAGATCAAGGTGGGCTGGGGCTGGCAGAGGCAGAGGCAGGAAAAAGCAGATTTCATTTTTTTTTTTTTTTTTTGCAGTACCAGGGATTGAACCCAGGGGCATTCTACCTCCGAGCTACACCCCCAGCCCTATTTTTTATCCTTTATTTTGAAACCAGGACTCATGAGGTTGCGGAGGGCCTCACTAAGTAGCTGAGGCTGGCCACGAACCCGGATCCTCTGGTCTCAGCCTCCCAAGTACTGGGATTACAAACGTGTGCCACCATGCCCGGCCCAAAAGCAGATTTCTAAATGAATATCACACGCGTTATTTACTGTATTTGGAATCTATGCTGATATGGTCTAAACGTTTATGTCTCTCCAGATTCACAAGTTGAATCCTTATCACCAAGGAAGTAGGGCCTTTGGTAGGTCATGAAGGCAGAGCCTCAGGGGCCTTAGGAGAGGGGCCTTGGAGAGCCCTAGCCCTTTCTTCTGTGGGAGGCTACAGTGGTCTGAGGAAGTAGGCCCTCACCAGACAGTGACTGCGCTCGACCTTGGACCCCAGCCACCAGAGCGTGAGAAAAGCATTGCTGTTGTTTATAAGCCACCTGCTCTATGGTATTTGTTAGAGCAGCCCAACTAGACTGTGCTCTAGAGAAGGCAGGCGTATTATCAAGAAGCCTAGGAGGGGGCCCGACCTTGTATCCGAGCTTGAGAGATCTTCCTGGAAGGACAAGCAGGAGTTTCCTAGGGAACAGGGTGGTGGGGGGAGAAGGAAGGGGAGGCTTCCAGACACAAGCTCCAAGCCCCTAGGGAAGAGCCATAGCCCACTAGAGGACATGGGACCTGGTGTGGTGGGGTGTGAGGGCAGGACAAAATGAAAACCGAACTAGAGCCAGGCATGGTGGTGCATGCTTGCAATCCCAGTGATTCAGGAGGCTGAGGCAGGAGATGGCAAGTTCAAGGCCAACCTGGGCAACTTAGTAAGACTCTGGCTTAAAATAAAAGCAAAAAGGGCTGGGGCTGTAATTCAGTGGTAGAGCACTTGCCTAGCCTGTGCATGGCCCTGGGTTTTATACCCAATACTGCAAAAAACAAGCAAACAAACAAGAGAAGTATCCACCACACCACTGTCTCACCAAACACACACACACACACACACACACACCAGAAGTGTTTCACCCTAAGGCACATCATTAATACTTCTGGACAAGACAGGTTCTTCTTTTATCTTTTTCCTCCTCTTGGAAAGTGCCTTTTACTGTACAGTCTCCCTGCACTCTCTCCTGCCCCATCCTGGCCAGGCTGCCCTCTATCTTTGCTCACTCGGCTTAACTATGTCCCGATTAACCTCTCCAGTACACTAAGTGTCTGCGTTTCCCTTGAGGAGTGTACAGAAGCTCTGCTGGCAATAAATCCAGTGCCACAGCTCAGACACACCGGGCGAATGGAATTTCACGAGACAAGTTTCTGGAGCGCAGGGTCACTGTGGTGGCCTTTTCCCCCTCTTGCCCTCTCTGCTTGTGTTTCTCTGCCCTTCAGGCATGTGGCCGGCAGGTGTGTGTGTGTGTGTGTGTGTGTG
>PVJS01020570.1:0-32448 GCA_004027185.1 Glis glis | reverse complement strand
CACACACACACACACACACACACACACACAAACACACATACACACACAAATAGGGCTGGGGGTGTAGTTTGGAGGTTGAATGTCTCTGGGTTCAATCCCCAGTACCACACACACACACAAAATTATATTCCTTTTTTAAATTATAAAAATCAATTCATTGTAACTCTTTAGAAATACATAAAGTAAAATGAAAGTTCTCCCTCTATAGGCCCAACCCCATCATTCTTCATCTTATAGTCCCTGCATTCCCAGCTTATAAAGCACAGTGCTGGCATATAGTGAATCAGCAATAAATGATCAATGAATAACTTAGTAGTGAATAAAGAATAATAATAATGATGGTGAAAATAAATTTTTAGCTACTATTGAGCACTAGCTTCAATCCAGACAATGTGTTAAATATTTTACAAAAATGAATGAATAAGCCAAAATGTCATTTCATCATTTCTTTGGGTAGATTTTAATATTTTATTCAAGTATATCCTTTAAAAACATTATAATGATCAATGAATAACTTAGTAATGATTAACAAATAAACTACTAATGATGATAGTGAAAGTAAATTTTGAGCTCCTATTGAGCACTAGTGCAATCCATGTAATGTGTTATAAAAATGAATGAATGAGCCAAAATGTCATTGCATTATTTCTTTGGGTAGATTTTAGTATTTTACTCAAGTATATGCTTTTAAAATATTATAATTAAATGACTTTGAATTATAAAACAATATGAAGCCGGGCATGGTGGCACACACTTGTAATCCCAGTACTTAAGAGGCTGAGACAGAAGTATCGCAGGTTCGCGGCCAGCCTCAGCTACTTCATGAGGCCCTCCGTAACTTAGTGAGACCCTGTTTCAAAATAAAGAATAAAAAATAGGGCTGGGGGTGGAGCTTGGAGGTAGAATGCCCCTGGGTTCAATCCCAGTACCAAAAAATAAAATAAAATAAAACAGTATATATAGCAGTATCCCATATTTTGGTAATAAAATCATAAATATATAGTCACATATGTATTTGTATATGCATAGAAAAAAGATCGGAAGGGAATATTATATCTCTAAGTGGTAGAATTATGGATTATTTTAATTTTCTTCCTTTTGCTTTTAAGTTTTATATAATGAGCATGTTTTTCTTTGTATAACAATTTTTTGAAGCTATTTTAGAAGAATAATACTCTTAAATCATTCCCTTTCAATAATCTTCTCCAGGATTTTTTTTTAAATAAAAGCCCTGAAGAATTCTGAGCTTAACTAATTAAAAAGCAGATTTTTTTTTAAAAAAAATTAGCAAATCATTAGTGTTCCAAATGCAGAAAGGGCAGTGTTCAAAGAAGAATTAAACAAATTATTCCAGTTGGAGGAAAAATTCAATTTACTGCATGCAGGCTGTGCTTCCTGACTGAAAAACAAGTTAATTTCTTTCATTCGGAATCAGTATGCATATTCACTGGTTATATTTCATCTCACATCTGCAAACTTAATTTTTCCTTTCTTGGTCTTCAGAAGATTGGGAAATAAATTTTAGTACAGGCAATAAATCCTACTTGGCAAGCTCAAAATAACTTAATTATTAAAAAGCAGCTCCAAAGACCAACTAGCAACCTTCCAAAGGACTGTTAACACTACTTGAAAAAAAAAAAAGTCCATCTGTCTAAAAGGAGACTGAAGATACATAAATAACAAAATGTTTTGGAATTGAATGTCTGCAAAACAGCAGTGTTGCATATTATGAGTCCCTCTGCATTTTAGCAATAATTATGAAAGATAATTTCCCAAAAGTTAAAAATAATTTCCTGAAGATTATATAAAACAATGTCATCATATCACGTGGAAGAGACTTTAGATAAGTTTTAAAACAAGATAAGTGTTAGTCAGCATATTTGGATGTAGTTCCCAAGAACAAACAGATGAAGTCTCCCTTTCATGATCCCCTGAATCTAATAAGGAAGATTTCAAATGAAAGCCTACTAGCTGCTTACAAGTTTCTTAAGATCTTTTATTTGGGAGCATCCCTCCCCTTGGGGGTCCCTGCTAGGTGTATACAATTTGTAGATGTTATCTCTTTAAGTGTAGGGCTGGTCTCCAAGTATGCCCAGATTCAAATCTAGGATAGTCAAATGCCTTTCAGATATCTGACAAGGACTCTGAGTTCCAAATCTCCCTCCGGTGCCACAGTGCCTGCTCTTCAAAGGGCACTGAGCTCCCTTACCGTGAAATAAAACTGCTCTGTCTCTTGCTGGTTGGCTCTCCTCTTAGCGATGCTGGGCTTGCTCATGAAGGTTTCTGAGACCGTTGACTTGACAGATTCCATGGAATTGCTGTACTGGAAGCAGTCAGACACATCAAAATCCTCGACGGTCACAATGTCCTGTATGGTTTGCAGGGTGGCCTCCATTGTCTTCTTTACCTGTGATGACAAGAGCCCATATAATGTATCAGGGGCAGGCTGCAAAATGGAAAGTGAGGGAGAAGCTTGGAGAAATGGGAGAGGGAGTGGGCTGGGGAAGGATGGGGGATGCCATCAGAGGGTGCAGCTCTGCTTTGCAGTGGACAGTGACAAACTTCACATGGATTCTACTACAGAGTGTTATTCTCTTTAGTGAGGATCTCAAAACCACTACCACATTTCTGCTTATATACTTAACTCAGCTCTTTTATTCAATGTTTACTTTTAAAACTTAGTATTAGCTCTTCATTATAATGGATGTCTATGGAGAAGAGAATGAAACAAATTCAAACCAACACCATTGTACAAAAAGCCAGTTAAAATATATGATGGGCCTAGTCCTGCAATTCTCTAGGTTTTGTTTTGTTTCATGATCTTCCACAAATCGATGAATTTGTTACCCTATTTACAAACCAAGCGATCCACCCTCAGTCCTTCCTGATCTTCCTGGGAAAAGTAAGACTTACTGAGATACAAGGTAAGAGGCCATCCGAGCTCAACAGAAAGCTGGATCATCAATCAAACTGCCCTTTTGAACTGGGTATTGAAAGAAAATACACTGGTCCCAGAAGAAAGTCACCCTTTCCTAAGAGGATGGAGATGTTTGAAGTGTCTAAGTCAAAGGCCTCTGTTTGTTTGAAATGCTGGAAAAAGCCAGGCATGAGGGGGTGGTTTCAGAGACACAATACTGTTCACACAGCTGCCAAGTGCCATTTTGATTAAATGCGGAGAGGGGAAAAAAAGCATTTTGCAAAAGCTCAAAATAGAGCACAACCTTTGGCAAGGCAAGAGCAACTTCCTGGAGTTCAAGGGCAGGATGTAGCAGTGGGGAAAGTCCAAGCCTACATTTGGCTAGGAAATGTTTGCAGCAGCCCGGACATTCTCGGCATGCTCCCTCCACCTGCTCCCAGATGGGCAGCAGCAAGAAGTTCAACAGGGAAGCCCAGAGGGTGGCTCTGAGCCTCCTAGGCGGGAAACTCACCTCTTCATTCTCAATCTTCAGAGTGGATAAGCGGGACTGCAGTTGTTGGCATCTCTGCACCAGCTCACTCTGGACAGGCTGCTGGGCACAGAGCTGGGAAGCCTGCCAGAAGAAAGCAACACTAGGTCAGGAAGAGGACACCGTCCTTTTGGTGGTTCCAGAGTTCTCATTACTGCTAATCTCATGTTCAAGATGTAAGGCCTGCAGTTTCTACGTGGAAACAAAACCCAAAGCCAATGTGTATGGGCCTCTTCAAGGACCAAGCAACACGTCTGTGCTGGGGTCTGTTTGGAAAGTCCAGTTTTCTCTCTTTGGTGCCCATTCTCAGGCTGGTGCTTGGCAGGGGCAGGTCTATGTGGGGTCTGCAGAGCTCCATGGAAGATTGGGGAGGCAGGAGAAGAGTGCCTTGGGCAGCCCCAGCTCCAGAAACACAATGCTTTGGCACAGTGAGGATTTCCTGCAAAAGGTCCAAGTGGCCACCTCTCTAGCCCTTCCCTCCTCCCCCTTCATACGCCAGAGTGAAAGCAGGAGAGAAGTGGGTCAGGAGGCTAACATGCTGCTGCTGGCAGCCAGTGTGTGTTTATAAATCCAGGCCATGCACGAGGACTCTGACTCTATGAGAAAGAGCGTGAGGCTGGGAATAAGTTCATCGGCTATGGTAGGGGCCCCAGAGGGCATGAAATCTGGTGGAGCTTGGCATTGTCCAATGAGCTATTGTTTTACCCCCAGGCTCCAATCCATCTGTATGGTAGAGGATCCTTTGCTACCTCCCCTTCCCCCAAGGATTACTGCCAACTAGCTTTCCCCTGCGTAAAGGGACAGCTGATCTACTGTCTCCTGAGAGAGGTGTGGCTACCGCATGTCACCCACAGTCCCCAGATGCCTGATGAAGAGCAGAAGGCTGGGAGTGTTGGGAGGCAGGATCCATGTGGAGGCAGCTCCTATCACCTTGCTACCATGTGTCCTTTAGCTCTTATCTGAAGAGGGACATCTGGATAGAAGTGGGCTCCTTCCTCCTCAGCAACGAGTGGGCACATTCACATGCTCATAGACCATGCTACTGCTTGAAAGACAAAACCTCTGTTCAAATAGTGGGGGCTGGGACTTGACCTTTTCCTCCATTGGCTTTTAAGCTGATCTGACCTCTTCCCCTGGCTGAGAGACTGGCCCAAGCCAGCTCTTAGATCTGAAGAGAGCTGACTTCACTCTGGCTCTTGGATAAGTAGACACAATGGAGAAAGCTCAGTGGCCAGAACGGGTTGGTGCCAAGAGTGAAACTCTCTGGCTGCCTGATGTCACCAGTCAGGCATCCAGAGCCCCACAAGCCTCTGGGGGCACCAAGAATGGAGCCGGCACCACCTCCTAGTACATCTGAGAGTGCTTGGCATCAATTCATGCTGAGAGCCCCAGAACACCAGTCGGTGTGGGGCCTTGGCCAATTTCAGGGCTTCCGGTCAAAATGCCACCCGAACTTTGGCCCTAGTTCAAGGACTTCCAGGCAGCTCCCTCCTGCTGCCTCCACAGTCTACAGACAACCCACACAGATGGGAATAGACTGGCTGCAGACACCAAGAATGACTTGTCCTCTCGCCTCTTTTTACTTTCCATTCTTATAAGGCTAGGCTAGAATGTGGAACCTTTGCGAGCTCTAAGTCTGGCCCTGACCCCTGCCTGGCTCAGCCACTGATCAGCTATATGGCATAAAGGGAGCACCCAGGCGGAAGAATGAGATATTGAGTTTTAAAGTAACCCAGACCTAGCAGGGAGGAGTCATGAAGGGAAAACCACCTTCAGGCCTGTTCCTTTTTTTTTTTTTTTTTTGCGGTACCGGGGATTGAACGCAGGGGCGTTCTACCTCCGCGCTACGCCCCCGGCCCCATTTTTTATACTTTATTTTGAAACCGGGTCTCACGAAGTTGCGGAGGGCCTCACTAAGTAGACAGAGAGAGAGAGAGAGAGAGAGAGAGAGAGCGCTGAGGCTGGCTGTGAACCCAGATCCTCCGGTCTCCGCCTCCCAAAGTACTGGGATTACAAGCGTGCGCCACCACGCCCAGCATAGGCCTGTTCCTTTAAGAAGCAGCAGAGCTGCTGATGCATACTTTGGCAGTGATCCTCTACCAGGGTGCAAGGTAATGCATTCCAGCTGTGCTCGGGAATATGGCAATGTGGCTCTGACAGGGCTAGGAGGGGGCTCGAGTGCCCAGCATCTGGATTCCCCCTTTATGGAGACAAGCTGTTTGGCTTAGAAGGCAACTCAGTCAACACCAGAAAATGTATCACTCCACTCAGCTGATCCAGAAGTTCCACCGATTCTTAAGAGGAAATCTCAGTGGCAGCTGGAGAAGGGGTTTGGGAGGCAAGTTTGTCCAGAAGCCAGGGCAGGTGAGGAATAGGGCTTCCTGGGGGTTGGTGACACCCTCCCCCCTACTCTAACTGCACATGCTGCCATCTCTTTTCCCCATCTGCTCAGACGCTGACATCTCCTAAGCCACAGCAATGGAAACAAACTGTAAGTGGTTTGGGTTTCCCAAGAAGGAGAGGAAAGAAACTATCTCCACGTGTTTGTCTTTAAGATAGAAATGTCCCACTCCCCATGGTGGCCTGTTGATGACAGTGAATCCTCTGGTTACACTGCTACAGTTGTCATTCTGGAGCAGGGCTTTTAAAATAGTCTGAAAGCTAATCCTAAGGGAAGTGCTGTACCTGGCAGGAACGTGTTGATGTTTTTAAGTCCCCTAGCATCCAGGCCTCCTTCTTTTGGTAACTTTGGTCTGACCACCCTTTAGGAGAACCTCCCACTCCATAACTCAGGCCAAGTGCTCTGGGTGAACATGTGATCCAGACATAAGCCAGTAAGTCAACTGATACCCAGTCACAGTGATTGGCTCTGGGATAAGCACATCATGCGATCAAAACCGAGGAGACACAGTGAGACCTGTGAGGGGGCTTTGAGGAGGGAGGCACACACCCTATCCTCTGGATTTCAACCAATAGGGAGATAAGGCTAGAAATTCAGTCACCTTGCCCTCACTGGTAAGGGCCTAGCTGAAAATGGCAGTGAGCAGAGAGGGAAAAAAATGAGTCTTGATAAAGTTCCCACTCCTAAATCCAACCATGCCTGAAGGTCCGTCCTGATCCTTTCTGTCATGTAAGCTTATATATCCTTCTGATTTAACCAGTAGGTGAAATGGTGGCTCCTACCTGCAGGAATGAGGTTCAACCTGATTTAGATGCACAACAGCAGAAGTTGAACCAAAGACCCAGAGCAACGGAAACCGAGGAGCTTCTTTCCTCTCACTTTAGTTTACTTAGGCCCTCCTTGTTCTAGTCATTGGACAGGAAGATCCCAAACAGGGACTCCACGTTCATGCTCCTCTGCCTTGGCAACCAGCAGGAGGCCTTAGGGATGGCATCTTAACTCCTTTCCTTTCTGGACTTTTTTTTGTGTGTGAGATTCACCCCCAGCCCTTTTTATTTTTTGTTTTGAAACAGGGTCTCACTAGATTGCTGAGAATCTCACTAAGTTGCTGAGGCTGTCCTCAAACCCGGGATCCTCCTGTCTCAGCCTTCCAAGTACTAGATTATAGGCATGCACTGCTCTGCCAAATGACAAATGTCATTCCTCTGCTTAGCCCTCCCTACCCTGTAGAAGCCTCTAGGGCCTGGCCTGGCTTAGCTCTCACTTCTTCCAGCTCCCAAACTGGGAGTGCCCCTTCCCCCACTTTCACCGTACTGAAGAGGGGGTAGTTTTTAGAAAACACTAGCTGTTCCCCATATGATTCCCCCTCCCCCCCCCGAGATGGGGTATCACTTAGTTGCCCCGGCTGGCCTCCAACTCACAATCCTTCTGCCTTGGCCTCCCAAGTGGCTGGGATTACAGACACACATCATCATGCCCAGTAGCTCTTTCCTTTGGCTGCTCCAACGTAGGCATATATCTTACTGTCTCTCAACTTTGGCTAACTCATGCACCAGACTATAAGCTCCCTGAGGGCTCCGACAGCCAAGCCTGACAGACAGCAGGCATTTAGTGGCTGTTTGTTGAACAAGTGCAATGTGCCTCACTTACCTGACAGGAAACCCTCTCCCCCTAGAATAATGTGGCCTCTGTTTAGAGAAGCTACATGCAAACATGCTCGAGTCCCTGAGAGGGTGTGTGAGGATGGGAATTGGGCCTCACCATGTCCCCCATGTGGGGCTGGAATTCAAACTTCATAGGGGGGCAGAAGACATTGTTGTACATCTCCATGAGGCGCTGCTTGTCGCTGGTGGCATCCAGGTTTTCTACCGCATTCTCGATGGCATCCAGACCCTCATGCTTTGACTGTTCCAGATTTAACTCGGCAGAGAGGAAGGTGCGCAGGGCCCGGTTCAGGCTAGCATGGTAGCCTAGGTCACAACACTGCTGTGGGAAGGAGAAGGCACATGAGCACATCACAGACAGCCCTGAGGCTTGACAGAAAGGGAAGGTGGTCCCCAGGGCAGATCTGACCCAGACACATCTGACTGTGCAGCAGGAAGGAGGCTGACACTCTGACTTCCGAGATCTGGGTGAGATTTCTCAGTTCTTGACTCCCAGGTCAATGGTTAAACTTGCCCTAGAGGACTGTGAGGTGGCTAGATGGAACAGGATCCATAAGGACCAAATGACACGATTTAATCGAGCGCTGACAGTGCCATTCCATAAACATGAGAAAGGTTGAGAATTGAAAAATTCTATTTCCAGGTTTATCTAGAGATGCCATTATGACAAAATTCAACAATAACAATATAGCCTGACACTCCCTGAGGGTTGTCGCATACCAAGCACACCAGGCCACTTTAGCATGCAGGGGTCAAAGATCCGGAGTGCTGCAACAGCAGTTAATCTACACAAACTCAGCTCTAGGTGGGAGGAGAAGAGAAGGGGAGGCTGACTCTGTGGGTTAACCCCACCAACTTCCAATGTCCAAGGACAAGCCTGAGTTGCAGAATAAGATTTCTGTCCTGAAGCTCCTGCCTTAGAGAAATAGAATTAATAAGACAAAACAGTTCCAAACATAAGTATTACTATGGAAATTCCTATCATGTGATAGATTCTGATTTCTTTTTTTGGGGGGGAGTTACTGAGGATTGAACCCAGAGGCATTCTTACCTCTGAGCTATACCCTATTCCTTTATTTTTAATTTATATTTTATTTTATTTTATTTTTTGAGGTGCTAGGAATTGAACCCAGGGGCATTCTACCTCCAAGTACACCCCAGCCCTATTTTATTTTTTATTTGGAAATAGGGTCTCACTAAATTGCTGACCTATGGTTCTCCTCCCTCTGTCTCCCAAGTACTAGATACAAGTATGTGCCACCATGCCTGGCTTATTTTTAATTTTGAAACTGGGTCTTGCTAAATTGCTGAGGGTCTCGCTAAGTTGCTAAAGCTGGCCTCGAACCTGCGATCCTCCTGTCTCAGCCTTCTAAGTACTAAGATTACAGGCATGCATCACTATGCCTGGCTGGATTCTAATTCCTTATAGCAAAAATAAAAAAAAGAAAATGGTATAAAAGAGGTAATTATATTAAAAAAAAAACTAACACTGAAGGCAGAGTCAAGTAACCTTGGAAAAGCCATTAGCCATTCCTGAACCTGTTTCTTCTTGACAGTAAAATGAACAGATTTGACCAGGCCAAGAGGTTTTCAAGCTGTAGACCAGAGCTCTCAAGTTCTGTGCCAGCGCTCAGGCTGCCCTGGAAAAGAGGGTAAGAGGGCAACCTAACTAGTAGGACTTGGAGCCTCCTGTCTGGCCTTCAATCAAGCCATTTCTGCTCATTTTTCTGTTTAATATATTGGGATTCTATGTAAGGTCTGGTTTGAGGAAAGAATTTTTCTGTTACAGAAAAAGTTTGAGAATCCTTGGATTAAGAAGCCTCAGCAGAGGCAGGGAGGTGGTCAAAGGGAAGGGGAAGGGGAAGAGTGAGGTTCATTAATGGAATTACTACCATCGACTATGTGTACATATGAGAATACACCAACGTCAATCTCAGTACTCTGTATTGGGAGGCGGGGAAATGGGGAGGCGGGGGGGGCACCAAGTGCTGTGTGCATGTACATCACTGTCAATAAGATTTTCATTATGATGCGAGACTATAATGCACCAATAAAAGCACATTTAGCCGGGAGTGGTGGCGCACACTGTAATCCCAGTACTTTGGGAGGTGGAGACCAGAGGATCCGGGTTCGCAGCCAGCCTCAGCACTCTCTCTCTTTCTCTCCTTGTCTCTCTCTCTCTCTACTTAGTGAGGCCCTCCGCAACTTCATGAGATCCGGTTTCAAAATAAAGTATAAAAAATAGGGCCGGGGGTGTAGTGCGGAGGTAGAATGCCCCTGGGTTTAATCCCCGGCACCGCAAAAATAAAATAAAATAAAATAAAATAAAAATAAAAGCACATTTAAAATCAACAACAACAAAACCTATAATCCCCAAGGCCCTTTACAGCAACGAGAGTCTGTAACTCTATGACAATATTTCCCACCCCTCCAAAAGGACCCAGAGATCCACATTCCTTGCCCATCCTTCAATCCCCTCTTTTGCTTAAGCAGCTTTGAGGTCCGGAACCTGAGAAGAGTCAGAGAAGAATCCATGGATAGAGGAAGGCCATCTGCCTGATTGTCGTTTCATTGCATAAGCAAGTATCAAATTAACTCTCCTCCCAGCCTTTCCCTCTCATCATGATCACACTAGGAACAGCCACTATTGGGGAAGAAAAAGCATGTGACAGGCCTCCTCCGTCCAGGCATCTGACAAGAAGTTCAGCGATGGAGCACCCGTTGGGCTGGGCTCTGGGTTCAGTGCCAACCAGCTCTGGCAGGTGCCTGGCTTCAGCGGAATAACAGCAGTCACAGCGTAACTAGAGCCAGAGGATGGGAAGACATTAGATTCGGATGGGAGGGAGGAGCACATGGAAGCTAGACAAAAGCGGCTGATTGGGAGGCTGCACGTGCAGGGCCCCTTCCTTTGCTGGGAGATGCTGCTGAACTAGCCAGGCTGCCCTTGAACCTACAAACCTTCCTGACTAGTTCTCTAGAGTCCCTGACACTGAACTCCACACCTGTAAGTCTAGTGAACAGAGGTAATGCTGCCCACAATGTGTATAGCAGGGGAGGGTTGAGGGAAAATTAGGGGGAGGTAGGGTGCTCTTTGGAAACCTTTACGTATTTTTGGAAACTTCCCTTTCCTCTCTCTATTCTTACTACCTCTATCCTAATTCACATCCTTATCCTACACCAGTGCTATCTGCTTCACTGCTCTGGAATGTGACTTTTATTATGTCCCTGTGGAAGAATATAAAATATCTCTTTTTTTCCCTAAGGTGAAATCCACCTTCCTTAGTTTGTAAATATAAAGAAATGCTTCTATTCACTAAATATGCTTACTAAATGCCAGACAATGCACTAACTCTATGTATATGCTACACTCAAATCATCATAATTATCCCAATGAAGTTGGTATTTTCTTAGTTTTCCAGACTAGGAAGTTGGGGCTTAGTGAAGTTAAATAACTTGAGCAAGATCAAACAGGCAGAACAAATTGTAATCTGTCTGCTGACTGCCCATCTAATGCCAGCTCCCTCTATTTTCTCCTGCAGCCTCTTCTGCTCCAATCCAATGACATACTCTGTTTAGGACAGAGTGCTGGGAGAAGCATAGGCCTCCAATCAACTGTGTGACCATAAGCAAACTACTTAATCCCCCTGAGCCTTGAATGGGGATAACGCCAGCCTCACTGATTGTTGCCAGGCTGATAGCAGCCAATACATTTACACATATCTGGCACTAGGTGAACACTTAACAAACACCCATCATCACTATCCCCAAATTTGCTGACCTGTGCCCTGTAGCTCCTAGCATTTTCTCTTCCTGGGGTGTTTCCCACTCCTCTCACCTGTTGGAATTGGACCCAGTCTTCAAGATCCAAATCAAATTCCTAGCCTCTGGGAAACCAGCCAGCCCTGAAGCTCTGGCCAACATTCTCCTGGCCTCTGCTTAGAATTGTGCTCATCTGCAGCCCTGTGTGACACAGAACACACCCCCTCATCCTGTGGCTTGCCATTTCTTATTACCCTAATCAGAAGGCAAGCTTCTGACTGGGGTAATATTGGCCAGTATTGTATCCTTGTGGATATTCCTCCCCACTTAGGCATTTGATAAAGCTCATTTATTAATTGATGCCACAAGTACAGATTTAAGCCTCTCAGGAAATAATAGGAATACTGACCTGAGTCAAGTGGGTGCATGTGGCCACTGAAGACTCTGTTTTGCTCACTGTGTATGGTTTAAGGGAAGCAGGAGCTTTCCTGAGCTGAAACACTGTCTCTATTTATATGATCACTCTGTACCTTCTCTGACAATGAGTGGGAGTCTGACTCAATGTGCCCCTGGCTCTTCTATGCCTCTAGCTAACCTAGGAGATTTGGAATAGGTTTTCCAGAGCCTTGGCCATCTATATATCTGTGGGGGGGGGAGCCATAAATTGAGCCTTTAGCAAAGAAGCATTATCTGGCAAGGTTAGGTAAATGAAATTTGAATAGCTCACTGTATTCCCAGGAGAATCCCAGCAAGTAGAGGCAGCATGGTATTTTGCTCACACTGGGGACAAAGCATGCTTTCCATGACTTCTGATGAGTTCTGTGGCCATGCTGGGCTCCCCTGCCCATTTCTGGGTTATATAAATGTTTGATGAAAACCCTCTCCAGGGAAATCAAATTTTTATAAGAATTTAATGACAGTCCATCCAGATGTGTGATAACTTGAGTTGATAGCTCATTAACCCTTTATCAGCTGATAGTCTCACTCAGAGACTCTAGAGAAAAATCTAGTAAAGGAAAATGGGTGTTTCATAACACCCACTTTAAGTTCATAGAAAAGAGAAAAATAACTGCCCTTAATAAAAATTTCCTATTGAAAAGCCAAGTTCCTGCATGTCCGACTTGGGTGTGCATGGTGTCCTGGACTCTCTATCCATGTACCTGGTACTCACAATACTCCAGCTATGCATGAGGACAATGCCCTGTTCTTCATTCATCCATCTGCTCCTAAGCTGAGAGAGCCACAGGAGTACGGGGGAGGAAAATTACATTCCAATGAGCCTACAGTTCTTCGATGCTATCAAGTGAGCTCAGAATGTCATTTTGGCCTGAAGTCAAGGTTTTCCTGGTGAGTCTCAGATGCCTCACATGGATTCCTACAGTCTGCGTTCAAATCTTATACTATACTATAAAAAGAAATTGGAGGCTAGTCCTTGTGTCACTGTGATGACATCGACAAAAATAGCTTCCTTTCACTTATCCTCCATGCCTTAAATACACATTGAGCTTCAAAGCCTTAGGAAGGAGGCAGAACAGTATACACAACACAGATGGCAACGAACTGGAATAAGACACATCCCATGTCTTCAAGCAAGTTCTGGATACTGTCAAGATCACACTGCCGACACACCCAGGCTCCTCGCTCACTCCTGCTCTGTGGGTTCATTGCCAAAGCACTTTTGGCCCTTTTTATTGCATAGATCAGCAAAAAAAGGAAGAAACTACTGATACATGCAAACAACATGAATGAAGCTCAAAAACATGCTGGGCAAAAGAAGCCAGACACAAAAAATTTTATACTGTATAAGCCTATCGTTGTGAAGTTCTATAACAGGCAATCATAATGTTTGGTGAAGGAAGTCATAACAGTGGTTACCCTGGCACGGGGGATTGACTGGGAATAAACAATAGGAACTTGCTAAGGTGATGGAAAGATACCTTTCAACAAGGTATTTATTCTATATGGTGAGAGGGGTGTAAGTTACCAGAGTGTACAAGTTTGCTAGAACTCTTCAAAATGTAACACTCGAGTTCAGTTGTTACATGTAAATTACACATAAAAAGGATATTAAAAGGGGGCTGGAAGCTGGGTGTGGTGGTGCAGGCCTATAATCCCAGTACTTGGGAGGCTGAGACAGGAGGATTGCAGCAATTTAACGAGTTCCTCAGCAACTTAGTGAGACACTGTTTCCAAAAAAAAAAAAAAAAAATAGGGTGGGGGTGTAGCTCAGAGGTAGAGTGTCCCTGGGCTCAGTCCCCAGTACCCCCCCCCAAAAAACCCAAAACCAAATACCAAAGCCCCAAAAAAGGGGATGGGGTAGACTGGGGATGAGGTTAAATGGTAGAGCATTTCCCTAGCATGTGTGAGACCCTGGGTTCAATCTCCAATACCACCATGACCAAAAATAAATAACTAAATACATACATACTATTAAAAGGCACAAAAAATAATTAAAAGGCACAAAAAGTAAAGAAAATCTTGGCTTACAGGATCATCATCTTCCTCTTTTTTTCTATTCTGTTCTTTCTTCAATGAACATCCTATGTGTTGAGCTATGTATTAAGCATCGGAGGCTCCTAAGATAAAGTAAGTCTTGGATCCTGCCCTCTTAGATCTTAAGAGAAGGCTAAGAGACCTTCATCTATCCTTAATACAGTGGTTTTCAAACTTTTTTGGACCCTCAACTCACAATAAGAAATACATCCTATATTCATAATTTCTCTCTCTCTCTCTCTCTCTCTCTCTCTCTCTCTCACACACACACACACACCATCCATGGGTGTGCAAACATGCATACGCCTAACAAAAAAGTTTCACATAGATAGATCCTCCTATCTCAGCCTCCCAAGTACTGGGATTAAAAGCACGCGCCACCACACCCGGCTCCCTTTTTATTTTTTATTTTGAAACAGGGTCTCGCTTAACAAAAAACTTAACCATACAAGTGTGGTGCACCCTAATATTTTCCTTTCCTATTCTAAGCCAGTCTATTCATAAAACAAAACAAAACAAAACCACCACACCACCACCACAACAACAAAAAACCCCAGGTCAAACCCATAAAAGTGATTTCGTGACTCCCTTAATGGATCATGGCCCATGGTTTGAAACACCTAGAGTCTATAAATACTTTTCAGGCAAAACTTTTTTTTTTTGGTACTGAGATTGAACCCTGGGGCATTCTACCTCTGAATGACACTCCAGCCCTTTTTATTTTTATATTTATTTACTTACTTATCTACTTATTTATTTATTTTTTGCAGTACTGGGGATTGAACCCAGGGAAATTCTACCTCCCAGCTATACCCCCAGCCCTATTTTCTTTCTTTCTCTTTCTCTTTCTCTTTCTCTTTCTCTTTCTCTTTCTCTTTCTCTTTCTCTTTCTCTTTCTCTTTCTCTTTCTCTTCCTTCCTTCCTTCCTTCCTTCCTTCCTTCCTTCCTATTTATTTATTTATTGCTGTACTGGGGATTGAACCCAGGGGCATTCTACCTCTGAGCTACACCCTCAGCCCTAGTTTTTATTCTTTATTTTGAAAAAGGGTCTCACTAGGTTGTGGAGGGCCTCACGAAGTAGCTGAGGCTGTCCACAAACCTGCAATCCTCCTGTCTCAGCCTCTCAAGTACTGGGATTACAAGTATCTGCCACCACGCCTGGCTTTATTCTTTATTTTTGAAACACAGTCTCACTAAGTTGCGGAGGGCCTCACTAAGTAGCTGAGGTTGGCCATGAACCTGTGATCCTCCTATCTCAGCCTCCCAAGTACTGGGATTGAAAGCACGCGCCACCACACCCGGCTCCCTTTTTATTTTTTATTTTGAAACAGGGTCTCGCTAAGTTGCTAAGTTGCTGAGGCTGGCCTCAAACCTACAATCCTCCTGCCTCCTATCTCAACCTCCCCAGTACTGGGATTACAGGCATGTACCGCCACACCTGGCTGGCAAAAACTATTATATTCCATATGTACCTCTGATGCTGAGTATATAGCCTCACTCCAAATAAATATTTACTGAACATTTATGGAGCAGAGTAATATTATCAGCTTTTCCTAAAAAGATTAACTAATCTGTCCTTACCCTACCAAAAACAAACAAACAAACAGGATACAGCCAAATCACAACAGCAAAGAAAGAGGAGCAAGGTCACTACCCCTGCTGTCTGAAACGCTACCACCTTCAACTTGCTTGTGGTCCCCTGGATCCACGCCCTCTTGAGCACTGAGGAGGCTGGCAGTCTCCTCCTTCAATGGCATTTCACACCACATCATGTGAAATTATGTTCTCAATAAACCTTTTTAAAAATGATGAAAATTAGGTCCAAAATAGCTTGCTTCTTATACTGATTTTAAAATGCCTGTTCACACCTGATAAAGGGTCTATGGATTACAAAGGTTGTGACTAATACAGCAATAGCCCCTGTCTCCCCCTGAGGTCAGCATTTTGGTGAAAGTGGTAGGAAAGTTGCCCTGGGGGCAAAAGAAAGAGAGGAGGACAAACCAGTAGGAGACGTGCGGCACCCTGCACAGTCTGATTTTTCCCCTCAAATGTAAGATAAATAACAGAAATTGAGAATAAGAAAGAACTAATTAGTTGGGCTTGGTGGTTCACACTTGTAATCCCAGTACTTGGGAGGCAGAGACAGGAGGATCACAGGTTTGAGGCCAGCCTCAGCAACTTAGTGAGTCCCTGTCAACTTAGACCCTGATCCAAAATAAAAAATAAAATAGGGCTGGGGGTATAGCTCAGAGGTAGAATGCCCTGGGTTCAATCCCCAGTACCAGAGAGAGAGAGAGAGACAGAGAGAGAACTAATTCACTTCCTCAGGATGAGAACAGGCCTCTTTCCCAACAGTAAAAAGCTGCTGCCTAAAGGAGAAAGGACCCTGTTCAGGGCTTTGACCTCCATTGAAGGACAGTGTTCAGATTAGCATCAACAAGCAGAGAGAACAAAGAGGTGCCTGAACAGAGACCAAGGCTCCACTTACGCAGTGAGACAATGACATCCAGGGTAATAACAGGCCCAAACCTACTGAATCAAGACGCTCTGGCCAAAGGGAGACAGGAATTTGTATTTTAAGAAAAGTTCCCTAAGCAACTCTGATGTGGGCCAGATTTAAATACCAGTGACCTGGTCCAGGTTTTTAGTTTGCTGGGAGTAGAGGGGTGGGAAACAAAGTAGAGTTCCAGAACAGTTCAGTGACAAGACGAGATAAACCAGCTAGTTATAGAACAGTGACTCTTAGACCAGACCATCATATGATATTGTGAAACGTGGCAGGTTTGTTAGTGGAGAAACTGAGGCACAATTTGTCCAGAGGTGTGCAGGGTCCAGCTCTGTTGCTGAGAACCTGAGGCAAAAGCCAGGCCTCAGACAAGATACTGGGATACACCTGAAGCCCTGAAACTGGAATGCTCCATCAGCTGGTTCTAGTCACCTCACTTTGATAGAGGAAGAGGCAAGGAAAGGTATACTTATGCAGCTTCCCTTAGGACTGCCTAAGGAATTGGGCCAGACTGCAGTCTGCAGGTGAGAGGGATTATAAGATTCAACTATAAAGTTTGAGGGGAAGAAACAGGAGGTTCAAGGCCAAGGCTGACCCATAGGCCAAAGACAAAAAGCTATGCCTGCCCCACATAAACTACAGGTGCTTACTAATGTGTTCCTCCTGATTACCTTTGTGCCACAGTTAAAAAAGAAAGGGCCAGATGCCAGGGGCATCTGGATACTTTCCTAACATGAATATAATATGCAGTACACTGCAAACCTGTAACCTCGGACAGGTAAGTCTCTCAACCCTCTGATGACTAACTCCCCTGTCTACAAATTCAAGACAGCATTGCTTATCTGTAAGGGTGATACGACAAAGATAATACCAGAAACATGAGGTGCTATAGAAATGTAAAGAATGGCACTCTAACTCCTTAGCTCTTGTCATCACTTTTCCATACAAGTTGCTGACATCAGGGAGTATTTCTGGCCAGTCAGAGAGCACTATTGTGAGCATGGGTGTAGTAGTTAGACCTAGGTACAAATTTTACCTCTGTCTCTTATTAGCTCTGGGTAAGTCATCTAATCTCTCTGAATGTTAATCAATAAAAATAGAGATAGTAATGCTTTCCTCCTAGGACTGGAGTGAGGAGTGACTGAGGCAGAGCACAGAGCGCATCACCTGGTACTTGCACATGGCAAGCCCCTAATGGATCATGGCTACTATTTTTCTAATTTTCTTAAAATGACACAGATGCCAGAACAACAGAATTGGGGTGTGTGACCAGGATTCTGAAATAAGGAATGAGGAACCCATAGGCCCCCCGGCTTTAAGCACTTACATCAATCAGGTCAGACAGGTCATGGATGTAGTACTTGAAGACAGATGCGTTGGTTGCCTCCAAAGCCAGTAAGTACTCATTCCGGGCTTTAATGGCCTTCAGCTTATTCTCTGTGTACTTGGCTTGGCGCTGAAAAGGAAACAGAAGTTCACTTTTACTTTTTTTTTTAAGGGGAGATTGTTCTCTGAGAGACGAAAGTACAGTACATTCAAGAACCACAACTGTGCTACTACTCCCTGTGCGCGTCTGCCTTAAATTGGGTTCTAATTCTGACTAATGAGATTCAAGGGCTAAAGTAGATCAATTCCGGAAAGGTTAATGAGGCTCCCTACTTCAGATGCGTGCCCCACATTGCTTCTGTCTTCAAATACCATCCTCCATCCTTGTGCTGCCATCCTGGAGGAGGTGATCCCTGCCCTGGAATGCCTGATGCCTAAAGCCAAACACAAGGTCGACATTTCCCTACACTTCCCAAAGCAGTAGGATATGTCACTCGATTTGGAAAACAGGTTGGGAAAGGTGTCTACTGTTTCTTGTCTTTCTGCTAGATGTTAAAAACTTGGAGTCCATGTGCCCAAATTCTTTCAATCCCTAGGATTCCTGCCATGACAGAGAGAAAGGACTATTTGTCATTAGGCACTAAAGGAACCCAGAGTTTCCATGTTTTGCTCTTCATGGTGCCTACTAGGAAATTTCTATGAGTCCTGCCTTCCAGAACATTCCTGTCTCTACAGTTGCTGCTGCATACGCACCTTCTCCTTCATCTTCTCGATCTTTTTCACTGAGCTCCTCCGGACATGTTTCTCCTCAATGCGAACATTGGCTGTGGAGTCAGGGGAGCGTGGGGTCTGCCGGTCCTCCTGCTTCACTGATTTACCAATTTGCTTCTCCTCTTGCTTCTCTGCCTCCTTTAGCTTGCTCTGAGCACTGATGCTGTCGGCATTGTACATGTGATATGTCTTCATGACCTGCAAGACACCCCCCGCCCCCACCCCAGAGGTCAAGCCAATGGGGTCAACTCTCTGCTTTACAGACTAACAGACTCAGCCAGACTTCTCCCCCATGAAGCGATATCCTCATCCCCCTGGAGGAAAAATCCAGAAGGGTTTGGTTCAGCAAACATTACATATTAAAGGTCGCTCCAAAGTACAGGAAAGCAGTATTGGAACTGAGCCACAGTGTCTTCTTATTGAAATGACTTCATGTCTGTTCATCATGTATTCTATTTATTATCATTTATAATCATTACTCTTATATTGGTCCAGGGATTTCCATCGCTTACTCGCCTCAGGAAACAATAACACCTCTCTCAGACCCCAAGGGCAAAGCAGAAGAGGGCAGCACAGACTGGGGACTTGCCTATACTTTTTGCACCTTTCAGATATAAAATGGGGAAGAATAAAAATGCTCCAAAAAACTCTCCCGGCTGGCCTGCTTCAGCTACGTCGGAAACCCTCTCTCACAGCAACTAGAACAGCAACAGCAACACCAGTGACAGCTATCACTTACTGAGCACTTAGTATATTCCTGGCTTTGTGCTAAGTACTACATGCACATTTGCTCATTTCATCCATGTAGCAATTCTATACTCTAGACAACAACCCCATGAAGACTGCTAAACCTGCACAATTCAAGTAAGAGCCGGGGATGGAATAAAATCGCTCTCAAGTGTAACTGCAGTTGCCACAAGAAGGCAGTAATATAAAAAGAGAGGGATGCAATTTTCAAATTTTCCATCAAAGCAACTGTCTAGGAATCCAATCCCATTTCTTAGCAAGGAGGCCAGGAAGCCTGGAACTTGAGCTTGGTTCCAGTCCTCCCAAACATGCTACTTGCAGCCACAGAGTGCCTGCCCCACTCTGCTGGAGCTCTCTGTTTCCACATAGGGAGCCTCCGGCTTCCGTCTGGGAATTAAAAATGCTTTAACAAAACCAAGCAAGCTGAAGTTCAAGAATGCTGAAATGTTGACACCATGAAATGTCTTTAAAAGGGAGAAATACAGAGTGTGGGAGTTGGGTGGCTGCATGTACGTGTGTGTGGCTGAACGACAGGGGAAAGCAGGGGTACAGAATTAATATTAATCTCTACCACTTAATGCGTGCTGTGTGTCAGGGGCTTTATGTACGCCACCTCATTTAATCCTCACGACAACTCTGTGAAAGACATGTTATTATTTCCACTTCTAAAGACGAGGAAATGGGGCTCAAGGAGATTAACTATGGCACCCAGAGTCACACGACTAGTAAATAGCAGTCAGGATCTAAACCCTGGTCTGTCAAACTCCAAAGTCCACATTCTTAGCCACTAAGTAATAGTGACTCTCCTCTGCATACCACTGAAGCTGAATTAGTTGGGAGGAAAGGTTAAGTATAGTTAAGGGACTCTTGAAAAAAAAGAAATTGGTTTCATTCAGGGACTTGAGTTAGAGCACTGCCTCACCCAGAGGACATTTGGCAATGCCTGGAAATATTTTTGATTGTGACAAGTTGGGGATTGCTAGTGGGTGGAGGACAGGAATGCTGTAAAATCCTGTGCACAGTGTAGCCCTTACAACAAAAAATTATCTGGTCCAAAATGTCAGTAGTGCCAAGGTTGAGAAACCTGGCTAGAGGGACTTTGTGAGTATACTGTTGCCCCAGGATCAACTGGAGGTAGAAGAAGGAATAAAGAATACTGAGGTAGTGACAAGTTCAAATTACATTAGAGTCTAAACTATGTCTCATTTTGGATATAGAATGTTGTTTTAAAATATTTATTATTTATTTATTATAATCTATTTATATTATTTTGTACTGGGGATTAAACCCAGGGGCAGTCTGCCTACAAGCTACATCCTGCCCTTTTTACCTTTTATTTTGAGACAGGGTCTCACTAAGTTGCTGAGGATCTCACAAAGTTGCTAAGGCTGGCCTCAAACCTATGATCCTCCTGTCTCAGCCTCCCAATTACTAGAATTACAGGCATGCACCACAGCCTGGATGCGGAGTTTTTAAAAATTTTTTGGTACTAAGGATTAAACCTGAGCTGGGCATGGTGGCGCACGCTTGTAATCCCAGTACTTGGGAGGCTGACACCTGAAGATCCAGGTTTGCGGCCAGCCTCGGCTACTTAGTGAGATCCTCAGCAACTTAGTGAAACCCTGTTTCAAAATAAAGAATAAAAAAAAATAGGGCTAGGGGTGTAGCCCGGAGGTAGAATGCCCCTGGATTCAATCCCCAGTACCCCCCCCAAAAAAGAGGATTGAACCCAGGGGCATTCTACCTCCGAGCTACACCCCCAGCCCTTTTTATTTTTTTCTATTGAAACAGGGTGTCATTAGGTTGCTGAAAGTCTCACTACATTGCTGAGGTTATCCTTGAATCTGTGATCCTCCTGTCTCAGCCTACGAAGTACTGGGATTATAAGCATGTGCTACCACACCTGGCTTAGAATGCTTTAAACCTGACACCATTTCCAGTAAGATCTCCTCTGCTTATACTCTGCATATTCTCTGTACAGGAGAAGCAATATTAACAACCACAGGCATTAAAAAGCCTTTCTAAGCAGTTCAAATAGATCTCCAGTTTTCCAGGTTGACTAACAAGTGAGGAAAGGGCACATCCATCATCCTGGCTGAAGAAGGGTAGACAATGAGGTTCTTTTTTCACCGGTATCTGACCAAGGGATTCATATGATAGAGTAAATAGTCATGAAAGTGAATGCTTTTCAATAATGTGATTTTCTATTTTATGATGGTGTATGATAAATAAAAAGGAAACACTATGAATAAACATGAAAGACAAAAGAATTCAAATAGTGTCTACAAGGTAAAGTAATAAAAAATCAACAATTTATATTGACCCTTTCCCCTAAAGAATTTAAAGAACTCTCTCATTAAAAGCGAGAAAAATATTACCTACTCTAAAAAACTAAAAATTCCTAATGTTAAGCACTACTTATTTGGTACTTTTTTCTTCATAGTTAGAAAATATGTCATGTACACACTGGTAGCTTTACCATCAAAGTGCTTGCCCAAATGACACTGAATCATTCCCCTGGGGAAATATGGGAGGAGCATCACTATGCCCTCCAACCCAAGGGAAAACTGAGATACCCAGAGGCTGAAGCTTGAATAAGTAATGCTAAACAAATGGGGAAACAGAAAAGTCAAGAGAAATGACATAACCTATAAATAAAAGTCAAGAGAAATATATACAGCGAGGCAAATACAAACTAGAGGAGAAACTCAGAAGTCTAAATTCTCAGTTCTTTTTTTTTTTTGCGGTACCAGGGATTGAACCCAGGGGCGTTCTACCTCCGAGCTACACCCCTGGCCCTATTTTTATCCTTTATTTTGAAACTGGGTCTCATGAAGTTGCAGAGGGCCTCACTAAGTAGCTGAGGCTGGCCGTGAACCCAGATCCTCCGATCTCCGCCTCCCAAGTACTGGGATTACAAGCGTGCGCCACCACACCCGGCTACTAAATTCTCAGTTCTTTGAAGAACATTCACTTTACTTTGAAAATATAAATACTGAATGTATGCATTTAGCTCTGCTCCCTCCCTAAGTCACACTAAAATAATGGAAAAGAGTTTTTATTATTACTAATTTTTTAGTTGTAAATTGGTGAAAACAAAGGGAATGGAAGCAGGCTCTAACAAGCAGATAGGCAAATAGTAACTGACCTACTGCAACCTAAACCCAAAGTAAGGACATCCAAGAAGCAACCACACATATCACAGAGGCCCAATGGGATGAAGGCGGAGCTAAAAACAAGACAAGTTATTGAAAGTCTGAGAACAGTCAGACCCCCAAATGCCCTCTCTCACCACACTGGGATACTAGAGGTTTATTTCCTTAGAAAAGGTCTGTGGGCTAGAGAATACTGGGCTTATCTGAGGCTAGCGGTACTGAACTTAAAACAGGAGAATCAATGGAAACATTTTACAATGACTGTAGAGATGGCCCAGAGGTCTTCAAAATTCAGCCCCCAGATGTAAGTGGGAGAGTGGAGCCATCTCTCAGCCATCTGACTATCCAAGATAAAAGACAAAAAAAAAAAAAAGTCCTGATATCAGGCTTCCCCCAAAGACATGGCCCCGTCAGATCATCCTACAGTGAAGGCTATGTAGCAGAACTTTTTAGAGATGAGCAGGCAGCTAAGGATCACCATACATTTAAGGAAAATACTAATATGGAATACCAAGCCCAAATAAGCAATTTAGAGGAAACAGAGTATACAGAGAGAAAAAAAAATTTGAAAACAATTATCAATAAGAGCTTCAAGAGATGAATGAGAAATGAAAAGATACTGAGAGCTGGATAAAAAAAAATGTGGGTGGGAAGGAATAGAGACTAATACAAGAGTTCTTGGCAATTACGATTCAACTCAAGCCAGGTGTGGTTGTGCATGCTTATAATCCCAGTTTTGGGAGGCTGAGACAGGAGGATCACAGGTTTGAGGCCAGCCTCAGCAACTTAGTAAAACCCTGTTTCAAAACAAAAAATAAAATAAAAAGGGTTGGGGTGTGGCTTAGAGGTAGAATGCCTCAGTACCAAAAAAAAAAGATTCAACTCAAGTACCTCTCCAAGGAGCCTAATTTATGCCCCTCCCCTGTGCAGATATGTAGAGGTTTTTATCTCATTTTTTACTTGATGCTTTCTACTTTTCTGTCTCCCCCTATTAAAATTAAATGTCTTGAGTTTAGGGACATCTCTTATTTGTCTTTGTGTCCCTATTGTCTAGTGCCAGGGGGACTACTAGCTGTCACTGTTTCAAGGGAACAGGTGCTGAATACCAGTCTGAAGTAGCTCTTCAAACAGCTGCTACACCAAGTCAAGGGGACATGTATTCAGGGGCATAAAACCTTTGTGTGACAACAGCCCCAAAGTGTCCCAACCTCTTCTTTCTCAAGTTTAGGGTTTTCTTGACTCTTCATACTCAGCCAATCTCCATGGCTTCAGTACCTCCATACATTCCTTCCTGTGGGCACTTCCTGGGCTTTACCAGACACAGCCCCGAGTGCAACTGAGGCAGGCAATCTCAAAGTCCTTTGGGAAGCAGTGTGCTCTGACTTCAAAGGCATTCCTGGAGCATCAGTTGGAAAATGAAAACCACTTATACCATGGCTTACAAGCTAGCCAGCTCATTATGGGGAAGAACCACGTGCAGAAGAATGCTCACTGGGATTGCTCTCGAAATAGCAGCTGCGGGAAGCGGCCCTGGCACAGACTGCCAAGTCAGGGAAATCAAAGGCCCTTCAGGCAGAAAAGAGGAAGGCGCAGAGGGGCAGCTGGCTACTTATGGTGGGTTCCTGGGCCTCTTGTCCAAAGGATCTTTATTTGTAAACACCTGGACTCTTCCCTTTGTCTCATCAAGGTTCCAGAGTACTTAAATTACCAGCCCTTGGGCAATCAGTCCCCCAAAAGGAAGTATTCATGGACATTAGGGGCAGAAGTAAGAAGAGCAGTGAAAAATATGGTGGGTTTCTCATATCCTTGATTTCTTTTTTTCTAAAGCCCACAAATAACTTCTCTTGTCCACAGGGTCACTGCAAGGAGAGACTCCCTCTGCTTTCCTGAAATAAAGAGAAAGCTCCTTACAAGAAACTCTTCCTTATTCTATTCCTAACTCCTCTGAGGAGTCTATACAGGAAGTGGCTTCCTAAGGCAGCATAAAGGAGTCCCAACTTTCTACTGGATGAAACCACCATCCCATGCAAGGTGACTAATCCCCTGTTTTACTCAGAACTTTCTCAGTTTCAGCACCAAAATTCTCATGTCCCCGGAAACTCTTCAGTCCCAGGCTTACCAGTAAACAGGGACAGTTAGTCACCCTAATCACATGGTTCCTTTTTCAAACAGGTCCTAACTAATCCCACCCTACAGAATAAATGACTCTTTTTTTCCTTCTTTCATTCTTTTGTTCTTCCTGTACTGGGGATTGAACTCAGGGGCATTCTACTTCTGAGCCACATCCCCAGCCCTTTTTTATTTTTCATTTCGAAACAGGGTCTTACTAAGTTGCTAAGGGTCTCACTAAGTTGCTGAGGCTGGCATCATTGAACCTGTGATTCTCCTGTCTCAGCCTCCCAAGTACTGGGGTTACACTTGTGTGCCAACACACTTGGTAAAAGAAACAACTCTTAATTCTATCCTCTGAACTTTCAAATGGTCTATAGAAACCGCAAACTCATTTGATCCTTAACCATAATCTGATATTTCTGGAAGTATGTCTCCCTCACTCATCCTATCCCCCAGGATATGGAGATATCAGTACATGGAAAGTATGGAAACACCAGGGTCATAGGGGCCTGGGGTATCCCCCAAGTTCATAGAGCTAGTGGTCAAGACAGAGTAGAATCTAGGTTGCCTAATTCAGGAGACTCTAGTCACTAGATCAAGGTTTCTTAATCTTGGTACTATTGACATTTTGGGCTAGATAATTCTTTGTTGTGAAGGACTGTCAATGTTCATGGTAGGATTTTAGCAGCATCCTTGGCCTTTATTCATTAGATGCTAGTAGCACCCCCACTCTTCCAGGTGTGACAACTGAAAATGTCTGCAGACATTGCCAAATGTCCTGTTGGGGAAAAAAATCACCCTGCTTGAGAATCACTACATTAGACTGTTCTGCCTTCTCTGAAATTTTCTGGTGTCCTCTTCTCTCTCTCTCTCTCTTGTTCCCATCATCTACTAGAAGAATATATAACATTTTTACTTAGGCCTTGGACAAATCACAAGAGTGTGTACCAATTCACCTTACAGCAGGAGACACCATGCTCAGCCACTTCTCAGTCTGAACACCAGGGGAAAGATTTTCATTTTTTTGGTGGTACTAGGGATTGAACCCAGGGGCATTCTACCTCTGAGCTATACTCCCAGCCATATTTTAATTTTTATTTTGAAACAGGGTCTTACTAAGTTGTGGAGGGCCTCACTAAGTTGCTGAGGCTGGCCTTGAATCTAGGATCCTTTTGTCTCAGCCTCCCAAGTCAGGGATTATAGGCGTGAGCTACCACGCCAGCTACCAGTGGAAAGATTTTAAGCTCTGCATTGACTGCTTTACTGGCCAATATTGAATGCCTAATGACTGTAGTTAGAGGTACCAGCCTGGCCTTCAGACCAGAGCAACAAGGGTTTTCTTCTTCACTCCAGCACTACTTATATTCTTTCACTTACTTTTAAAATCATGCTGGGCATGGTGGCGTACGCTTGTAATCCCAGTACTTTGGGAGGCGGAGACCGGAGGATCCGGGTTCGCGGCCAGTCTCAGCTCTTTCTCTCTCTCTCTCTCTCTCTCTCTCTCTACCTAGTGAGGCCCTCCGCAACTTCGTGAGACCTGGTTTCAAAATAAAGTATAAAAAATAGGGCCAGGGGTGTGGCGCGGAGGTAGAACGCCCCTGGGTTCAATCCCCAGTACCGCAAAAAAAAAAAAAAAAAATCATAGCTTATGAAGAGATCTAGTACTCTGAGTAAAAGTAATGTCCTCGACACCATTCCTCCTCTGCTGCCCTGAGTCCCGCTGCAGAAGTAGGGTGCAAAATTTGAATAGGTTTGGGGTTTGATGGTTATCCGACCTACTCCTCCCCAGAAACAACTGCAGACATCAGGGGTCCAAGATGCTTCCGGGAACATGGAAGGATTTCTATAAAGATATGTGTCATTTTCTATCTTAGTAAATTCATGAATTCTTTACCAGAAGAAAGGAGTAATAGCTCCTTCTGGTGCCTAGAAGATGCTCTCAAAGAACAAGCAGAAGTAAAGCACTGAAAAAAAAAGTTCAGGAAACTCTTCCAGTCTAAAAATGGTTCACATCTATATGCTTCTATTTTTAAGAAAACCTTAACTTTGTTTGAAAGAAATGAAAACTTGGGAACTAAACCAAAGGGTACCATCTATCTACTTGGCTTCAGAGCAAGAAGAGTCAGAGTAGAAATTCAAAACAAACCAAGCATCACTGGAGACAAGTCAGATGACCACTCTACCCTATTTACTTGCTCAATGGTTGCCATGGCAAAGGGACACACCTAGGCTCCTGGCCCAAGAATGTGGACTTGTTTGACCCCAAATGCCTGTGATGCATGTCACCACTGCCTGCTCTCCTGTGAATTAAAGAAAGGAAGGGAGGAAGGAAAGGAGGGAAGGGGGGACAGAAGGGGGGAGGGAGGAAGGAAAAAGCAAGTAAATCCAGGAAGTTAATTTCACCTCCAAATAAGAGGGGGTAACCATGGCAAATGACACCCAGGGCTAACACAGCAGAATTGGAGAAGGGATCCCTTAGAGGTATTAGCTATACAACTGAAGTATTTCTCTTATGGCAGTAGAAATCTCCTTGGTATGCATGTACATGGGTGTGTGTTTGTATTCATTATAATTAACAAAACATGGCTGGGGGAAAAGCAACCACCACTACTACCACTACCTCTTGGTGCACGAAGAAGCACATGTCAGCCACGGGCATCACGTGACTGAAGCGTCAGTCACCTCAGAACAGATTGTGTTCTCTCCTTCAAGCCCTCGACCTGCCTCTTCACTGAGGTTTGGTCTCCGGGAAGCCGGTGCAAAGCTCTCTCTGCCTGAACTGGTCCCTTACATTAGGGACATTTAGGAATCTGCTTTTCTCTACAGCATCTGCTCTAATCTCAAACCAAGATCAATCCAAGATCTGATGCAGATTTGGAAAAGATTTGGAAAACAAATTCTTTCCAACAGGCTCATATAAATGGTGCAATGCAGGCTTGTTCCTTGTCATTAAGTTTTGGTCCTTGGTTGCTGCTGCTAATGTGCTGGTGACCTAGGCCTTGGCCAGTCTCTTGGGATGAGGCCCCAAATGAAGCCAGGGGGAATCTGCATGGCCGAGGAAGGATCTTATTTTGAGAAAGTATTTTTTGGCTCATAGTATTGAAAAAAAAAAAGAGAGTGTGAAAAAAGAGAAGGGTGGAGTCACCCCCAATGGGGAACATGCACTGTCCTCGACCTCAGCTCAGTTCTGTTGCTGACGTGACTCTGGCTGCAAGCTGCCAAATGCTGCTTCCCTCCACTTGTTAAAGAGCCAAGCAACCCATTCTGATTTACCGAGTAGAGCTCGTTCAGGACCTTCATCAAATCATCTTGGAGCTGCTGGCCGACTTCTTTACTCTGCAAGGAAAGAGGAACCAAGGTTAATTGGGAAACAGAAGGAGGGAGGAGGGGGCAACAAAGGCAAGGGCAGCACCAGCTCTACAAATAACACAGACTCAATTAAGGCCCATTATTTAACCCAGCAAATCAGATAACCACTCGGATCAGACCCAATTATGGTCAGATTACTCAAAGAGTTTTAATAAAATGAAATGTGCCCTTTCTATAGCCTAGCAAAGGCAATCGTGTAGAGGGAAAATGGGTTATAGCCTTTAGATTTTTCAATTGGTCCCCAAAGAGCAGGCCTGGAAGCCACATCCTACCTAGCAACTGTTGTTAGGTGGAACATGCTTTCTTAGATACTTGTAAGCAAACATTCCAAAGGATTACAAAAGAAAGTAAGATGTATAATAGGATGAGATAGGAAAAAGCATATAAACATCCAAGAACTTCAAAGTCCTTAACTAAATAGAAAACTCCAAGCAGGAAGGAATTATACTTCTCACTTGTTTTATTTCTACCCCAAACTCCCAAGGCAGTGGTTCCTCAATAATAACTGCTTGCAAGATTAGCTAATGATGCCTGATTCTGATAATACATGTTAAAGGTTCTCCAACTGGTTAACCTGAGCAGTGGTAGCTCTCAGATTGTTGGCTGCTGCCACCCAGGGTTGGCATCTAACCACATAGAGCAGTAAAAATAGAGAAGAATGAGGAAGCAGGAAGGAGACAGTCATGCCTTCTCTACAGAATGTTATATGCCAAGCCCAAGAGAGCAGGGGATAAAACTGATTGGCATCACTGGGTTATTGAGAGGGGAAGCCTTCATTTTATCTTCTGCCAGCTCCTTCTTGTTCTTTACTACAAAAATTCAGATCCCAACAACATCCTTGTAGCAAAAGGTATAATACTGCCCAGGCAGTACTCAGTGCCTAGGCAAGAAGGAAGAGGCCTTTCATTCAAAAACATAATCATTTCAGTTCTTGCTTTTTTCATCATGCATACATCTTTACCTTAAAAATAATTTTTTCTGATTACAAAAGTTAACATATATTTATTATAATAAATAAGAGAGTGTGGAAAACCTCAAAAGAGAAAACAAAAGTAACCCCTAATTCCTACCACTAAGAAGTCATCACTCTAGAAGGTGTTATATGCTTTCCTCATTTTCCCTCTTTCATTATTATTTTTATAAAGTTGGGATTGCATTACAAATACTGCTTGGAAACTTATTCGTTTAACCATATATGTTGTGAACACTTTTCCCATGTATTCTTCTTCTATAACATTTTAATACATTATACTGACATAGCTTATATTCTTGAACATGTACTTTGCTTCCAAAGTTTTATGATTAAAAATGCTGTATTAAGTTATTCTATACATAATATATGCACACACCTTTCATTATTTTCTACTAGAAGTAACATTGCTGGGTCAAAGAGTACTCATTTATACCATTAAATTGCCTCTGAGAAAAACTGTGCTAATTAAAAATACTGCCAGAGGCATGTAAAAATGCTTATTTCACTTTTTTCGTCTTAACAATTTGATGTGATGCCCTCTTGTTACAATGTGCAGTCCTTTGATTCCAATGAGCCTGAGCATTTTTATCAACACGTTTATCAGCCATTTCATTTTTCTTTTATAGTTTTTCTAATAAGGAGTTCTCTGCCCACTTTTTCTACTAAGGTACTCATTATGGAATATAACATAGGTGTGACTTCCATCATGAATGGTCATGAATTTCTACACGTGGGAGTGGGGGAAGGGATGGAAGGAAGCCTAAAAATTAGCAATCACAGGAAATCTTCTAGTCCCAGCTCTTCTACCACTTTCTATAACTTTAGCCACCCTGGCTAATCTCTCTGGCTCTCTGTTTTCTCCTCCATAAAATGAAAAGCTTCAGCTAAAACATTCCTAAGGTCTATTCCAACCTCTGCCACTCTGTGATTCCACATGATCTTTTGCCTGGCTCCTTGCATCCATATTAGATTCAAAATCCACCCTCCTCAGTGTACAATTGGTTGGCTGGCTTCACAACATAAAGAAGATAATGAGCAAGTTCTCCTTAGGGACCCAGATACTCTGCAAAACAGAGGGCTTCGGGGGCACTTTTCCAGTCTTAAATTTACCATTCCTAGTGTCTCTCATCCAGTGACCTCAACCGCTGGAAGAAGCCACAAGAGGGAATGAATGCCTTTCATCTACAACCTCACACCCCAGCCTCTCCCATCGTGAAGAAAGCTGAGCTCCACCGAAGCAGCAGAGCCCCAAAGAGGTGAAGTGAGGAGAAATGACTCACCACCAGCCTCAAGTCAGCAACAGGGTCAGGAAGTGACTGCGAGTATCACTTCCACCACCCTGTCCTCCCCGTCTCTAGGCCATCTCCCCAGCCTCTCTCACCACCTCCTTACGGTTAAATGGCAGAGGTTAAAGGGGAAAGCTCCTGATCCTCTACCCTGTTGCTTACCCATGAACCCATGACTTAAAAAACTTAGTGGGAGGGGGGAGGGAAAGCCTAACCAATAAAATAGCAATTAAGCCAGGCAGATGTTTCCTTTCCTGTACTGATTAGTTGGGAGGACCACTCAACTATTATCCCTGTTTATTTGAACAGGCTGCTTAAACGATCTGACTTACCACTCCCTCTGGCTGAGGGCTGGGTTGGGAATACATGAGTTGCTAGCTCAGTTAAAATGTATGAGAGAGCCCCTGACAACCAGGAGCAATTTTGACACTGGAGAGAGGCAGGAAATGGCCAGTGTCTCTCTTTTCACAGATGATAAAAGGCCACCAGTTCTCTATTTCAGAAACCTTAACCGTGTGCCTTTGGGGTAAGCGGGAAAGCGTGGCACAGGAAGGGCTTCCGTGCTGGCCACTGTGCCAGAGCTGGGAAGCTGCAAGGGGCCCCGCCCAAAGACAAGGGGCACATTTATTCCTAGGAACAACAAAACCTGATGAGGCCAAGTATAGGACAATGAAGACTGTAGAGTCTTTCCATTCCCCATAAAGAAGCAAGGGGTCTCTAGGCAGGGAAGAAAAAGAATTTACAGTTCAGTCTTTGTGCAGCAATATACAGCCTGCATCTCTTTTCTTTAAAATTTCTTGGAAGAGAATGAGTCATCTAAACATTGCAGGAAACCATACAGAAGTCAGGGGAAAAAATTACTTTGGGCTAAGTTTTTCTCTTAAATGTTTGCATAGTAATCTTTGGAAAGGAAGGAAGGAAGGAAGGAAGGAAGGAAGGAAGGAAAGAAGGAAGGAGAGAGAAAAGAAAAGAAAAAAGAAAAGAAAAGAAAGAAAGAAAAAGAAAGAGAGAGAGAAAGGAAGGAAAGAAAGAAGCTTAAATTTAGAATAGAGATATGGCAAAGTTAACACTACTGGATCTATGGAATAGGAAGTGTGATGGTATGCTCAGGCCTGACTGGATCTTTTATTTTGAAACTTATCACACAACTGTTTGGCCAGAGTGAGTTTCAGGGAGCCCCGGTTCTGCCTGCTGAGAAGAAAAGGTGGGGCTGGTCCAAACACAGTAAGATTGCAATAGCTCCTGACAGCCGTGCACTTACAAAACGGGTAGAGAATCTCTTTCCAACAGATAACAGCATTGGATGACAGAGCTGAAATGCAAGGCCTCATCTCCCCAAGACTATAACGTTCCAAAGCCTCAGCAGAAATGTACCAAAACACCAGGTTATACACCCTGGGCAGACTGGACACTAGGCTGGCCACTCATCTTTGGACCTCTTTAAGTCAGTGCATCTCCTGAGCGTCAATGGGTTTGTCTATTAACTTTTCACAAAGAATGCCAATTATGAAAGGATTTTAAACCAGTTCTCATCAGGGAGATCACCTATTACCTGATTCTCTAGTTATTCAGATCATTACAGTATATTTTCCAAGAAGGGGATGGGCTGTTTTTTTATTAGCTATCTATACTACAAAGCTGTATAATTTGACAGCCATAAATTTACCCCTATTTGTATGACAGAAGGAAGGAAGGAAAGAAAAGAAAAAGGCATGTCTCTGCCATGTGATGAGAACTAATTTCAGGCCCATCCCAAGGCTGAGCCTGTCAGCAGGTAGAAACAGTAGGCTCATTTAGCTGTGCCGATTAGCCTGTGTCAGCGGTTTTCCAAAAAAGAATCCAATTTTCAAGGGCACAGATTTCCTCCACCAGTGCTAGCATCCCCTCCTCACCCCAGAGATATTTCAGAGGCCAACTGTTAAAGCAAATCCAGTAAAAAACTGAATTCACGTTTACAGATTTCAGAGGAAAGGGACATGAACCTCCTATTAAGCTCTGGCAGCAGGAGAAACACCACCAGACACAGGGTGAGGGTTTCAGGGCACTTGCTCACCACTTCAAACAGGCCACGGTTCCTGAGATGGCGCTTCACCCAAAATGCTTCTGATGGGGAGGAGAGAGCTAAAAGGAGTGGCTGCTTGGCAGTAGGGCCAACACTAGGTGACAGCAGGCACTGAGTCTGAACTCTCCCCCATCCAGTTTGGTCCACCAAATTGGTGTTGTGGTGTGGAATTAAGGCTGCAGGGGTGCAGCGGGTGATGATCCTACAGGTCAGAGCTCAGGAATGACTTCCAGAGTCCCCATCAAGCACACTCCTTGCATACCTGCAAGCAGGGCTCTGTCTATTCCCCATTCATTCACTGGTTAGAACATCAATGATGGCTCTAGGAAAACTGGGCTCCAGTTAGGACCTTATACTCTGGGGAGACGATAGTCACAT